>CAJVPY010000603.1:0-25283 GCA_910591965.1 Dentiscutata erythropus | reverse complement strand
GACAATATAAAAAAAAAGATCTTCGCCAATCAAATTTATTCTTAATTCAGCCAATCAAAACGAACTTCCACTATGCTGTTTCTAATCCAGTAACCTCTTTTTTTTTTTTAACAGACATTTACGACATAAAATACTCCCAAGAAATCTAAAGACGCGTAAATATATATGAAACTATTTTGTTATCGATACATGTAAACCCAATAATTTCGTTTCTTTTAGCAAGTACTTGTGATATAAATACTCAAGAAATCCAAAGACACACAAATATATTTGAAATATATTTGGAACTATTTTATTATCGATACAAGTTAACCTATGATTTTCTTTTCTTTTTTTTTGAAACTATATTATTATTGTACAAGTAATCCCAAGAGTAGTGGACGTTTCTAAAAAAAATGATTAAGACTTTGTTTAAAAAATCATTTATAGAAGCATCGAAAGAAACACAAATTGTTCAACATATTTATGTGGATAACTAATGACTGTAAGGTAAAAAGTTATTTCAACTATACTTAGAATCTATTTTGATATCCTATTATTTTGTAATCAGTTCTTTTGCTGTAATGTTACTTGTAGTTAGTTGCAGAGTGGACAATATCGATATAATGATGAGGTTCAAAGAAACATATACTTTTAATACTTCATGTTTTAATCCAAAAAAAATTTGCATACTTTTTATATTAAACTCGTATAGGAAATATAAAAAAATGCTTATAAAAGACTATTCTTAGCGATTAAGTAGAATTAAATATCGATAGTGTTGGATACTAGGAGGGACAAGGCCTAAAAGTCAAAGAATCAAAATACTCTACCTATATAGGATTGCTGAAAGATATGTACCGTGCCTACAAATCATTTACCTAAGAAGCAACAAATAATTGTTATGACGGGTGATTATTATAGCATGAGAGTTGGCCTTTTTTTTTATTTTATTTATTTAAGTGTTTTGTTGTAGTTAATACTACTGTACTATCGATAGTATAAATATCGCATACCTTAATTTTTGGAACGTGAAAAGTATGTTTTCATAACTGTGTTCCCAACTGACTTATTAAAAAATCATAAATAATTTCTATTTTATTTACATAGATAAAGATTTATACCATACCATTGTACTATTGTATTATTTCAGTATACCGAAGTCGCGATAGAAATGTAGATATAGAATTGTATTGGGCGTTGGATCTTCAAATACTATGATAGCTTTAGGCAATTTGCTTCATTGGTTGGTGGGTATTAATTAAATCAATAGCTGCATTCTTTGCCATTTAGCTGGCTGAAGTTTTATATTTATTCTTATTTTATTACAGGTTGTATTCGTCGTGGAATGCGACCCAGATAGCTATTTTTAACTTGGTAACAACCAATTCAAAAAAACACAACTATGAATCACATTAAAGCATTCAATTGCAAGATTGTAAGAAAATCCAAGAGGATATCAGGTACTGGCTGATATTATACATGAAATTGGTCATTTTTAAAGAGTTATATTTGATATATTTATTGAATTTATGCCTAAAAAATAGGACTCGAATATGATTAAACTTTGAAAGCATTGAAGTATAAAGTAAATTAAGAATCATTATCCAATCAGAAGAGATCAATGAACTGGACCTATTTTAGACACTCCAGAACGCTGAAAAATGGATTCTCCGAAAGTGAATGGGAATTTATTGTAGTCCACTCATATGAATCTTTAAATAATAAAAATGGATTCAACGTTTTATTAGATGATATAATTGCTCACATAAAAGACCATTAGTAAGTATATTTTGTTTTTTATTTAGTTGGATTGATGATCTACATAATTTTTTTTAAGTTCTTTGAGCCACTTTATACTTGTCGCATTGTGGTAATTATTATCAATAAAAGGGAAATATGAATTTTAAAATAAGTTTATTGGAATTACATAATTCGCGAGACTCAAAAAAAAAACTATGCAGATCATTAATCCAACTTAAATCACAAAATTCATATATATAATCTCATGTATTATACTTACATTTTTTTATGCAAATAGTGAGACAAAGAGGAGTATAAATTCAAAGACAAATCTGTAAGTGAAGGACTGTGGGCTTTAGACGGAATCATAATTCCTCCAAAATATGCGAGCAGAATTTTGAAAAACATAAGGCTTTTTTGGTAAAGTTTTTTTTTTAAAATAACTCACGAAAGAACGAGTTTCTAATTGGAGAAGTTGTCGGAACTCCATTCGATGAAAAGAAGAAGTCAAAAGATGACAAACAGAAACTTTTTAGAATGCTTAAAGATATCTACGATGATATCTTTAAGCATTTCTATGAAAGTTTCCGGAAAAAGTTTCAATAGATACGTTTAAAACCCTCAAAATTTACAGGTTATTAATTTCTGGTATGTATCAATTTTATCACTGTTCCCTTATTTTTATTAGGATTGTGTCAAATTTTCATAATTAATTTTTAATTTAGGCAAAAAATTAAAAATCTATGTCCTAGACAAGCCTTCCTTCGGGTTATATAGAACAAGGAAGGTAGATCAAATGATTCTTCCTGTAAGTGAAGATGATGATCGAATCATTACTGCAATTGACAGCCTATTAGTAAGTAAAAAATTTATTGTTTTTGCATATTAATCAATATCACTAGGATTTATTAATATCTTTAAACTATAGGGCGTCATTGTCAACAATAAGAATACTTTCAAAGAGAAAGAAAAAGAATTTAGAAAAACAAAACACCAAGAATCCAGTGGAAACGAATGGAAATTGGATTCCATTCAAAAAACTCAAATGTTGCCACGACATTATTAGAATATTAAACTAAAATCAATGCATAACAGACTAAAGGGTACAGGAAAATGAACATTATTATGTGTTATTTATTGTGAGCGACTGCTATTTCAGCGCAAGGTGGACAACAACCTTTTTTTTATCCGGCTCATTTTTTTTCTCTTTCATCTTTATTTAGTTTCGATTCTCTTCGATTTTTTTTGGATTTTTTCGATTTTATTTTCATTTAGTCTGCTTTTTCATTTATTTTTCCGATTTATAATTTAACATAGTTAAATGCTATTGAAAAAATCTTATTTATTTTTGAAATGCATCACTTATTGTTAACTTTGAAACCCCAATTGTAAAAATACGACACTTATTTGTTAGCTTTGAACCCATTGCTGATTTTTGGAATGATCCTGATTCTATTTATCAAGCGAAATTAGAATATAAATCCGATTTTAATTGCTTTGGATTAAACAATTTTTCGGACATTGATAAAACAGTGTTTTAAGATATCCTAGAATTCTGTTATCATTCACTCTTTACATTAATCAGCACCTTTTTTTTAGTTCACATTTGTAATTTAGAATTTTCCGCTGCATGAAAGCTTTGTTCTCAGAAATCATGGCTATTTGCAAATGGATTCACAATATTTTATTTTTTTTTGCCACTTCTTTAGAATTTACAAATAGGCCATCTTTAGATTTACATTCAAAAAAAAGTTTTCTTTGAATCACTTGAATATCGTATCAAGAATTGAATTAAATAAAAATAAAATAAAATTTAGTCCTGAACACTTTTTTGTTCTGAAATGAATTTATAAATCCAATTAGGAAAACAAGTAAGTTTCTTTATTAATTTTCTCCTTATCTGCTTTCGCTAATAAAAGGAAGATTTAGGTGCGGAAAAAAGCACTCTGGTGTTTTATATTTCATTACAGGTTGTATTCTCTTAATTTGGTAACAGCTATTTAAAAAGCAATTGTAAACACACTGGAATATTTAATTGCAAGATATGGTATTTTTAATTGCATGCTAACCAATCTCACATGGTGACGGCATTCCAAAACACTTTGTTCTAAGAAGAATAGATTATGCACCTTAATTATAAGATCAGATGTAGTGTGAAAATCAAATAATAGAATAAAACAAAATATTCATTCTAAAAAGCTCTTTATGGTTAATATAAATAATCATTCTAACTGCATTTTTATGGTCGGTGCTAAAATACTGCAATTCTATTATTGGCTACTTCACATCCAATAACCTATATATTTTCATGTAAGCTTAAATTGTTGATCATTTTTTTTGTTAATAACAATGCCAAAAAAAAACAAAAAAACTATGTATAGTCATTGTTATTTTCAAAAGTTGTAGAGAAATAGAATCATCGTTAAAATAAATGTTAAATTCTTTATAAATAAAATATAAAAGATAATAAATTGTTTAAGTGAAATCATATCATTTATTAAACAAGATGAAATTTATTATATATCTGTTTGTGAAAATATTTTGTCTACTTATTCAGTTATCGACGGGAATTCTTACAGAATATTGTATTCCAATACCTGAAAGGCCCGTTTTCATCGTTCTTGTGGATCAAATAAAGGTTTGAAGGCACCTGTTATGTCATTAGCTGATATAGAAACTGCTAAATGCCCAGCTACGGATGCTGTAGTGGCGGATGCTTATTTATGATAGGATTAAAATTTCATCTCATATGACATAATATCCCACAAATTAGACTCTAGCGCTAATAAATACGTATACAGTCACGAGGGTGCGGTGCTTATTTATGATCGACACCTTGTACTAGTTATGTAATAACTGTACTATAATGATTCTGACGTCATCTATTGTTCAAATCCAGATGGGCGGAATTTTTTTGAATGTAAATTTAGTGTCTATTTATTTTTTTCCCCTTCAGATTCTGGATTCCTTTTGATGAAGGTCCGAGATAAATTTAAATTTATATGTATATTGATATTGCAATGTAATTCAAATAACATTCTTACAGTAAATTTAATTTAATTTTCTTCAGTTTGTAGACAGTACTTCCTACTAGCAATTATTTTTACTACGTTGTATTTTAATGTCAGCTATGTTTATACTTCACCGGCAAAGAAAGATAAATTTATTTTATATATACAAGCGAAATTATCACTTTTATGATTTCATAAAATATATTGTTTGAGGGTCTAAGGTATGGACTAAGTTACTATTATGTCAGGAAAATGGATGTATTAAGAAATAGACGAGCGGCTAGTAGTTTACCCAACCAATACCGGCATCACTTAATTCAATTAACAACTTTTCTTTTGATTGTAAGTCGAATTCTCTTTGTTTTTTTCTTTCATGAATCCCCGTAGTTGCATTGATGTTGAAATTTAAAGTCATCGAAAATTAATATTATAATTTTGGGTAAGCAATATTAGAAATTATAAAATGAAAACTTTAAGACTTTATGATATTATCATAGTAATTTTAGCTCACTAAAAATTTACATTAAGTAACATCGATATTAAATTTACATAATAATCTTGTGCGACATTTTTTAGTGAGAAAAAAAAAAAAGCTCACAGAATCATGGTACGAAAATGACGCATTTTGCAAAATATCACAACCCATTGCTTTAGAAAATGAATTTTTATCATAGAAAATATACAACTCCGCCTATTCACACGAGGATCAATTATACGCAGAAGTTGTTCTGCAGATCAAAATATATATAATCATATGCTATCGAATTGTATTCAGCCTTCTTTAATAATAATAAAATTTATTATGCACAAATATTTTTGATTTACATTGTTGACATAGCACCTCACTGTTATTGGACCTCGCATTACTAAAATCAATTGGATTGACACTATCAGTTGTTAAATTTTTTAAATTTGGAATGCGCTGTGATGAACACAAAGTGCTAAATATATGACCATTTCTCTTTCATGAAAATAAGTTTCGCATACCAATCGAGGCAATATTTTAGCTTACAATATATCAATTCTTATCTGGTTAATTATAAGCTATTGAGCATAAGCTCGTAAGATCTTTATTTTATAATTTTTTTTATTATGACGTTAATATAAAGGTCACATTTCGATTAAATGAACTAGACAAAATCTTATGTGCCTATAATTAATTCATTGAAATTTTAGAAACCTCCATTAGGAATCAGTTATGAAACTAATAAAAAGTATAAAGGAAGTTATTTGAAGAAAATGAAATATAAATTATATATATATATATAAAGAGTAAAAATAAAATCTTTAAACATAGACTTATACAAGATTAATTTCATTTCCATCCAAAGAAACCATATCATAATCATCATCATTATCTGTGCTAACATTATCAAAACTTTCAACATCGGATTCTGAAAATATGAAGTCTTCTGTATCATCAGTATTATCAGAATCGTTAGAATCATTAAAAGATTCCGATGATCTAAAATCGAGAAAATATGACTCCTCTAATTCTTTATCATCTAATAAGTCTTTGGATTCTGATAAATGCGGTTCATCATTAGATAATTTTTTAGATTCCAATAAATCTTTATCGTTAGTGTTATTTGATATTTTATCTAAAGATTGGTAAATAAATAAATTGAATAGGTTGTCATTATACTAATAGTGATGATTCAAAATTAAAATAACAATTTCATTTTTTTACCTGAAGAAACAAATCCAGACTGTTCTAATTCAAACAAAGTTGGCCAGAGCTGGCTAGTAAAAATAGCGTCTGGATGTTTAGTATATGTACTACTTAACATCGGACCACCCCTTGAAGGACCTTTCATTTTTCGATTTTTTCTTTCATCACTCGCATTTGCTTCACTCAAACTTGCAATCATTTCACCTAATCCTTGGGCCGTTGGACGTTTATTTGGATCATTTTCCCAACATTCATATATAAGATTTATAAACCACTGTGGTATATCCGGTGTTATATCTTGTGGGAATTGTGGTCTTAATCCATCACAAATTTCATAAATCAATTGTTCGTTATGTGCACAATCTGAGAATGGAAGGCGATTTGTTGCCATCTCATACATAATTCCTCCAAGACTGTATATATCTCCAGCTGTTGTATATGGTTCTCCTTTTAATACTTCTGGTGGAATGTATGGTAATGCACCAAAAACAATTCTTTTTCTATTTTGTGATGGTTCAGCGTCAGATGATTCTTTGTTTACCGGATGACATATTCCAAAATCATCAAGTTTTGGTTTAAAACTTATTTTTTGATAACGGAAATTAGAATAATTCACAAGAATATTCTTGCTATGCAAGTTTCGGTGAACAATTCCTTCTTTGTGTAATGATGCTAATGTGCGTGTTATAGTGATTAATGCATTTTTTCTGGCGTCAAATTTTATTCCATTATGATTTACGAAAAGGCAATTATGTAGATCGTTGTTTCTTATGTATTCCATAACCATAACATATTCTTTCGTTTTAGGACATTGTGATATTCCATAACACTTTGCAAAATAATGATTCTTTTTAATGAATTGATGATGTTTTTTGACCTACGAATAAAAAATATAAATTTTTGTGAGGATATAAGTATGAATTAATATTAATTAATACGTATATTAAAATATTTAATATAGTACTAACCATATTTAAATAATTAATTATCATCTCTTTTGAATTATTCAAATGTTTTAATATGACTATCGCTTCACCATTTCTTGCTCTATATCCAAATCCTAAATTGATACTATTAATGTAAGTTTCTTTTGATTTGGCATAATAAGTTGTACCATATCCACCGTGACCTAAATATTCTATTTCTTGAAATTTCTCGTATGGAAACCATTTAATAAAATCTGTATCATTGTCAAGTTGTAATTCTTGAATTAGTTGTTCAATTTCTTTATTGCAAGTTTCTGAATCTTTTTCTGAATCATTTCGTAAATAATCACTACGTTCTAACTGTGCTGCGCTTGGATCAGATTTAATTTCCTTGCTTAAATTTATATCTTTTTCAAAATTTTTATCGATATCTGCTTTTACTTCACTTTCGTCATTTTTAGCTATATCTCGGTTTAAAATGATTTCTTTCTCTACTTTTTCAGTTATCTCAGTTAACTCTGTAGTATTTAATCTGGATTCGCTTGCATTATTGTTTATTATGATGTATGGTTCGATCTCACTTTCAGTGCTGTCTACCATATCTGTCATTATAACTGATTTTGATTCATTCAAAAATTTTAAGTTTGTAAATTTAAGTGCTTTAAAAAATACTTTCTTTTATGAAAGTATTCAAACTTAAAAAATTCAATACGTATACAGTAATAGTCATTCGCTTATCAGTTATATAAAGCGGAATACAAGTCCGTAATGACTCAAACTTATGTAGATCATTCCAAAATGATATTGTGTTCAAAAAAAGGCGGTTTATTCATGGGTTAATTTATTCCTTTTAAAGTACAATAACGTAATACTTTACGCAATTAACATTTAATTCTATTAACTTTAACTCCATTTAGTAAGTCCATATGTGTAACACATATGTGCGTACGTATTTACTGCGCATTATTTAGCGCAGCAAAGCATCTTTCGAGTACTATACGCCCTATAGTAAAGTATTTTCCCTACTTTAAATTATCTGACTTAAAAAATAATATCATGAATTTTTAATTCCTATATACTTTCTGCTAAGTCATAAACTTTAGAATGGTGATTAAAAAATCATGTTATAATTTTTAACTGGATACTGTTAGAATAAAGCTTAAGGAATATTTAGTTGTTTATTTAGTTGTTATTACAGCACTTACGTCTGTAGACGGCCTCCCCGAAGGTTGGGTTGGTAATCTACGTCACTTCCTCAGCTGTAGCAGCATTTAGTTATGTTCGTTTTCTTTAACAAAATTTTCATTATCATCTGACAATTTGTGCCACGATCATATTATTGGTACGTGCTGTTGCTGCTGCGGCGGTGACACCATCGTCAATCCAGGCCACCTGATTTCGTCTGCGGATGAACTTACATACGTACGTACGTACGTACGTATGTATTGGCGGAGAAACGTGACCTGGCAGCAGGCACATACTCATAAATTATTACCAAAAATGGAGATCTAAAGCATAAATTTAGGGCCTTAAATATGTATTGATCGAACGAAAAGGCATTCGATAAATCTAATTAAAATCATAGTCGTGTAAATGAGTGTAAGTACTCATTGCTAATTATACTACTTGAAGATTCGTATTATAATGCAATTCTCAACATTGTGCAATATGTAATGTATATAAGAACCATCGACATCATGTAACTAGAATAATAGAAAAAAAACTTATTGTATTCTTTTCATTTTTAGTATTTTTTTTAAAAAAATATATACTATTTATTATACTATTTAACACAGAAAAGTAGTTTGGTCAGGTTATTGATGATAACTGATTATTAACGAGGATGCTGAGATATAACAGTGGCCCTTTGTCACCATTATGGCATAGTATTCACTATGAATAAATCAGTGATTATCGTTAATAACATGATCCTACTAACCATTTCTGCATCTTGTTGTGTTATTTCTAAATGCGATGACAAATTTGTTCACCCCTGATAACGATAAGAGATGAATAAAGTTTGTGCTTCATGTATTAGAAGTGACCCAATAACAAGCATAAAAAAATTGGCTGGTACTCACATAAGAATATATATATAAGGTTTTAAGGAATGGTCATACGTATCATATTTGTGCATAGATCTTTAGATTTGATAAAGAATTTAGGTAATTTGTATGTATGAAGCCAATATCGATCTGTAAATAAAAATTACCATTTCTAGTAATTTGAATAACACTATTTAATCCATGATCGTCAATTATCCGGTTGCCAAGTCATCATGATGCAATAATAAAACTTATGAAAGTAAAATGGAAATCTTCTAACCTATTTATTCATTGAAAATACATCTTTTAAAATCGTGTTATGGTATACAACGTTTAGAATCACTATTATGGCATTCATTCTAAACTTTTTATTGATACTACTTTTTAACCTAATGTAACCTCATCGGATGGTTAATTTCACAATCACTTCTTTGTATAATTATTCGTTAAATAGTTCCCATAAAAGCAAGACGCGATTTTATAAAATTCCAAAACAAGCATTTATTAATTTTGAATTATGAAAGATCATACTAAACGAAAAATATAAAAAGTTACATATTCTGTTCCAATACGATGGTTTAACTTTGAAAAAAAAACGAAAAATTAAAAACTACAAATGAAAAAAATACAAGTCACCCATAATATACAGAAAAAATTTTTCTAAACAGATTTTTACGATTCGCTTTTTAAAAAATTTTGGAAATTTTTTTTTTTTTGATCTGGCCTTTTTTTACTTTTTCATTTTTTATGCTTTTTTGCATTTTAAGAAAATATTAACAAACGGTTTTTTAAACATCTTTATGTCCCGAATATTCAACTTGTTGTCACTGATAATAAGATATATAGACATTTGATAAACGGAATTACTGTACCAACGGACTTCTGAATAATCCTGTTGAATTTTATAACCCATCAGAAATTCAAACACCCTTGGCTCTATTCATACAAAAATTTGGACAGAAAAATGATACCATTAATAACATGTATATATTATTACGCTTATCGTTATAATCTAAACAATCCACTAATTGACGAAGTTCTTAGCATTGATTATGATAGTGTAATTAATAAATAATTATGTACATACCGCGTAATGACTTAATACATTGAAGTATTCATTTTATTATCAGATGGATAGTGTGAATTCGTCCGACCATTTTCTTCAACGAGACTTTTGTCAACTAATTACAATCACAAAATAATTTTTAAGCATTAGCAACTAAAGAATCACATACCGATGTCGTAACTTAGTATACATGGAGGTTAACCAGTGAGCATCCATATGACTATTATTAGTTGGTCATGCCGCGCAAGCAAAACCAGTTATTATTTAATCATCATATAGGTTTATATTCCTTGTGATGATTTAGTGTTACATGATTTGACAGCAATTCTAGCACCGAGCATATACTGTATGGTTCTAACCTTTCAATTAACCTTCGTACGTACCAGAAGTATAGTCGTAATTTGAATTTTTTTCATTGGATAATAAATTATTTCCAATCATTATTGTGTCAACAAATTCTTTAAAAAATGTTTCGATATCTTGTTCTTCAGGCTCCCCAACTAATTGTGAGCTGAAAGGTACTGTATCAAATTTTGAGATGTCTGTATTACAAGATAATGAATTAAAACGAATTGGGTGTTTAGGATTAGATTGGCTTGGAAGTGATTTGGAGCGTTTTAATACGCGCTTTTTCTCTGGACCTTTTGATTTTGGATTTGATGAATTATCCATGGACATTATATAATTAGGCTGATTACCCAATTTTTCCTTCACGTATGTAAAAGAAAGTTGTCTTTTCTTTTGTTGGTTGCTTTTGAGTCTTTTCTTAATTGTCTTCGGTGTTTCATTCTTAAATAATGTCATGTTTAAATCAAACAGGAAAGTAAGAGCAGAGAAACAAAATAAAAAAGTAAGAATTGAAAAACTGGAACCGTAAACAGTTATATCATACAGATTTATAGAGTTGATCATTATTAGTTTTATTTTTAGAAAGGTATGTTTGTTTACCGAGCGTTAGGAAGAATATATTTTTAAACTCATTAAAATCAACATATATAAACTAGCGGCAAACCAAATCGAGTTGAATTTTACGATAAGCTAAACTTATTAAGGAATTACTGAATACGCAAATTACTAATTTTAGTAAATTTTCCTCAAAACAAAGAAACACGTTGAATCTAGTATTTCCCAAAAACCGTTAGTTTTTCCCGACTAGGTTTGTTTTTTATTATCTATAGTGTACTGTAATTTTTATATTGATTCAACTATTGATGATTATTTAAGTTACAGCCATTATAGTTTTTCTGAAATCTTACGATTGGTTAGTAATACGAAATATATGTGATTTTTCGTAGGAATTATTCTGAATTCATTGAACAATCTGGCTTCCTAATTATTTAAATTTTGATAAATACTGTAAATGCTATTTGTTGCTTTTTTTTTTCTTATCCATGTGAATGCTTAGATTAATAGTTAAACCAAATTAGGATCCGATTTATTATCCGCAATCGCTCATTCTGCAATAACAGTAATTTTCCACTGTTTATACATACATACATATCTCCTTTTAAAAAAGTACGTGCACTTTGTACAATCGTAGCAATGTATTGAACAGCATCTTAACTAGTATATTAACTTTAGGCGTAAAAAGGCTTACCAATTTAACTTAAAAGCCCCTATAAATGGGAATAATATTGGAAAATTTTTTATTATAAAATTTCCAAATTTCGAAAATTTTAGTGTAGGAAATTCCTATTCAAGTTTGATAGGAAAAATAAACAAATACAATAACTTGTAAGAAAATACAAAGAATAAATAATTACGCAATATTGTAACTTCCAACACCATATTTATATATTAATTTCAGAAAGTTAACACGTAATCCTAAGTCTTGATTTGGGAATTTCCATTAGTGAACTATTTTACCGGATGTATAGTATTTTTCTTTTATATTGTGATGAAAGTATATTACGTATAGAATCTGTTTGAAAAGTCTCGTGGTATATATCATTTAAAGTAAATCAGATGTTGCTTCACAAAAAATACCATTTTTCAATTGATGGTGCCGAAAATTTTTAATTCATAACGAGCTGCGTATAAATTACTAAAGAATAATACTACATGACGCAATCTCTATTTATGAATATGCTACAATTTCAAATTTGAAGTACCATAGTAATAAAAAAGTAAAAACCATTTACAGTTATCACATAAACATAACACAAGTTAGCATAATTGTTCCGCGTCATGCCTTTTATTACCAGTAATCAGTTGGATAGAACTGATAAGCAAAATGCGCATTTTTAGCATTATGCATGATATGCGTATCATAAAGTTCCGTTCCGTGTAGCACATATGACGCAATTTGCATAGGTAATACAGTACAGGTCCTTTGGTAAGTGATGAGCATTATTGGAACAGCAAAACCATGGTATAGTCGCCGATCACTTGAAATTTTCAATTTTCTCGTGATCGTGATTGACCAAAATTAATAACAGTATAAATGCACGCTCACGGGACTGAACTTTAACAATGCGCATTTAGAGAACAATAAGAAAAGGTGCATATAGAGATCATGCATATATTTAAGCCAGAGGTTGAGCGTGCATTTAGAGAGTGTGTGCAATAGCTGGTGCTTCACTGTATTCCAAATTACTGAATTAACCCTAGTTACAGCAACAAAATTTCATGGTAGATTCTCGATTTTGATTGGCTAAAAGCAAATATCAAAAAATAGACCAGAGTTACTCGGAATTTTACTAATGAAATCGCAGCCTCCTATCAAATGAAAATTGTTCCTAGGCCAATTTTATTGGTGTTCTGCAGATCCGATCCGGATCCTATGATCAGATCGAATCCGGATCCACAATTTATAGGATGGATCCAATCCGAATCCGTTTGGATCTGTTCATGCTGATTGGCTGTATTTGGTGGATTCTGATTGGTTAATTTTACAGGTATAACCGATCTCGTGATAGTTAGCCAACTAAAATACATAAATTTAAAAGATTTATCAGTTTAATACTACAAAAAAAATGAGATGAACTTTATTTAAAGAAAAACCTATAAACTAATAAATGCACGCAGAAAAGAAATAGTCACATTTTTAGAAATAGACAAATTATGTATATGTAAATTGATATTTTATTAATAAACACAAGCTCAAATTAATCAAAAATTCAAAGATGTAAATAAATTATTAACGATGTTATCTTTTATTCTTTACTGAAAAGTAGTTAAAATAATTATATCTTATTCTTAATCATCGTGACTAGGGATGGGTTCGGTCAGCTAATAGTCGGCTAGCCGATCGACTATAGCCGTAGTCGATGTAGTCGACTTACATTTTCAAACCAGTCTAATTCTGGTCAAATTTGCAGATCGTTTGGCCTATTGTGGTGAGTTTTAAACTCATCTCCAATAGGCCAAATGATCTACAAATTTGACCAGAATTAGATTGGATTGAAAATGTTGATCGGATCTTCAATTGTTTATTATTTTGATTGGCTGTTTTCAGCATGTGACCCGAACTTTTTTTCAAGTAATTTATCGGCTATAGCCGGCTACTAGTCGATAGTCGATGATAGCCAAACTCATCCCTAATCGTGACCTTTATTAGATACATAATTAATGAAATAATACCGATACAAAGTCACATTTACTAATCTAGTATAATTCTATAATATCTGATACGTAAAATATTAATTAATACAGGCTTATTTTTATTACAATATATAGCATATCAAATAGTATACTAAAATTTAAAAAAAAAATTTTTTTTTTGTTACTAAAAATAAACCAGGTTGAATTCTAAAATAATAATCATGTGATAGAATTTGATTGGTCGATCACAGGGTCGCCACGGTGACGGCTCGCTAAAAAATAATGGCCATAACAATTTATAATACTTAATTTATAAATATATGTATTTAACTAATTTTAATAGTTTACCACTATTAGAATTAAAAAACCTAATCTAGGGACCGTCTAAAGCCAGGTGCGTTCACGTGACTAACAGCCAATCAAAATATAAAATTTGATCAACCCGGATCAGCCCGACGAGACAGAAACAAAGAAAAAAAGTGAAAAACGTCGAAAATACAAGAAACGAATGTCTAAACCTGTCTTGAAGCACTAATAAAAAATGTCGGGAGGACAATTTTACCTATAAGAACTTCTCCAACCCTAACCTCTAACTAACCCTTACCCTAATTTTAATTAAATAATCAAAAACATATAAACGCACCTGGCGTTAGCCATCCCCCTAATCTAGAAACTTTGGTAAAAATTTAAATAATAAAATTTTCTTTATTTAAAAAAAAAAACCATTAATTTTATATATAATTTGCGAATGGTATCCTCTACTCTTAATTAAACATTTTATAATCAGTAAAAACATATTGACCCTATTGATACCTATTGATACCCTATTGGAACCTATTAGTATCTATTAAGTACTGATATCATATTAACCGTCTTTGAAGCCAAAAACTGGAAGTTCCTTACTGACTTCATTTAATTTAAGTTTATACAAACATCTAAAATTTTAATATAATTTTTTAATAGTTAATCGTATAAAATCTTTTGACCTTCTACCATTTCAAATAACTGTAATAGCACTTAATTTAAAAATAACGTTTATTGAGATTTTTTGTGATAAAAATTTGAGATCTTGATTATTATTTCCACGATCCCTTGGAATACGAATTTGCCATCCAGTAAATGGTGTAATTTGTACGAATGTGCCACGAAAATCATGATTCACTTTGTTTGCTTCATATTTCTTTTTTTCAATATCATAAAATCCACTGAAAAGTATATCTTGTTTATGATCAAGAAAATAAGAAATTTTTTTGTATTCTTTTGAATTTGAATTATATCCTATGTCGTAAAAAGGTGACGCATTCGTGTAAATCTCAAAATAGACCTTTTTATCACTTGTGGTTATTGAATTATCCACTAAATTAATCTGAACCTCATTTATTCTAATCCGATAATAACCTCTAAAAAACGGATCATTTGTTGAAATGTCAAAATAAAAGTCGGAGGAATCGTAATTAGATAATGTATCAGAAGATGTGATGATATGATATATGTACGGCTGTCTTAAATCTATCGGTGGTGTAGGAAACCCATTTTTTAATTCTTTTATTATCGATGCATGCTGATTGCTAACAACATCTAAAATACTATTTATTCTGTAACTATTTAGTAGTATAGGCTCGGTAAAGTATTCGTATTGTGATGCTTTATCCTGGTCCATTAAAAGACTTACAAGTTGTCCAGTTAACAGCTTAACCCTGGCTTCGAAAGTTTCAGTAAGTTTTCCAAAATCTAAACTACTTTTGACAAATTGTTCGATTTCTTCTTGATTGTTTCGTGTAAAGATATCACCAATCTCTTTCCATTCAGCATTTTGCCTTTTTGCATTTTCTTTTTGAAGAAAGATAAGCTTTTTTTTATTTTCTAATTCATATTGTTTAGATAGCGTACTTACAAGAGCAATCCCACGGTTTTTCATAATTTCAACAGATAAACAATAATCTTTCTTTAGTTTGGTGAGCATTTCATTATCAGGAATAATATCTAAAACTCTCTTAACATTAATAATCCATTCTTCCCAATCCAAAGCCATTACTGATAGAGCATTGTCAGGAACTACAACTGTGGGATTAGTATGTGCTTCGTTGAGTAATTTAACTAGTTTGTTGACTTCCTGAATAACCTTCACGATTTTGACTATGCTATCGCCAATATCACCTATGAGTCCTATGACTAATATATCAAAATATATATTAATTTTTTGACCTCGAAATAAAAGATAATTAAAAGAAATAAAATTTGCATACCAGATTCTATATCTTCATAATTTGTTGTAAACATACTACCAATAGCTGTGCCAATGGCCGTGATAATTTTGAATACTGCTTCTTGCTCTTGTTGATCTTTCCATTCATCTAGACCGTTTAATAATTTATTGAACGAAGTCTCCATATCTTTTTTCCCATCATATAATTTATTCTGTAATTTATTTATTTTATTTTTAACTTCCGTCAAAGTTAGGTCAATTTGCAAATAATGTTTAGAATAAATATCAAAAGCACTTCCTTCTTTCTCAGACTCAATATCGGTTTGTTTTTTCAGGAAAATACAAATTTCTTTAAGATAATCAAATGTAATGTTTTTGTTTTTTGTTTCTTGAATTCCTTTGATTTTTTCATTATATTTTCTAAACGTTTGTTCGGCTTCACTTCGATACATTTTTAAAGAATTAAGGTATGAATTATGGCATTTTCATATTGACGATAACGGAGAAATGGAACCAAGAGAGGGGTGGTCGGAGAAGGAAATCCATTATAATATAATATAGATGCTCTCTGATTTAAATTTCGAATTGAATTTTCATCTCATTTATTTTGGAGAATCGAGGTAGTTTTGAAAATCCATTTGATGAACTTCTTGGCAGCAATCTTAAATACATTATCGTCACTGAGTCTAGCATGAGAAATTGATTCCATTAACAGTAAAAGAAATTCAATGTCATTATTCATTCTTAAATTAATTTGTGAAGATAAAAAAGTTTTGATGAGATATTCATCATTAAAAACATATTTAATGTCTAATGAGCTAGGAATTTCATTATCGGAATCAGGTTGTTTAGCTGTGAGAGCAGTTGGAGTTTTTCCAAAAATTGTCATACGTTCGATAGAATTTTTTTGCTGAATTACGATTGTTGGCGAAACTTGATCAAAAAAAAATTTACAATTTTCGTATATATTAGAAGAAATAATAATTTTTGATTTAGGACTAGTAACAAAAATCATTCTTGCAGCAATCATAATTTCATCTCCTGGTAATTCAACTTCAGTAGATATGTGAATAATATCTGCTAGTAAAGTTAGTTTTGTTGGTTTCATATAAATTAAATCATGCTCTCTGTGAAAAGTATCCAGGTCAATGTATATTTGAGAAACCGTCAAAATTGGAGTTGCAATAATCGATGCAAATGGACTGATGAAATCTTTATAGACATTAAACCACTTATCAGATTGATTATCGTTAAAATTAAGAAGTCTATTGGATCGATCAAATTTTTGAATAAGAGCAGAACCTAGTGTGATCGACCATTGCGAACGTAAAAAATTCGGATCAGGATATTCGATGAGTGATGTAAGTTTTAGCCCAATTGCTGTAGTATTAATAAAGATATTTTCTAGAAACGTTGATTGTTTTATTAAGAATATCGAAGGTTGCCCTTGAATATTTATCATATTATCTTTAATACGTTCTTTAAAGTCATCCGGTAAAGGGTCCTGGCTAGCTAATTTCAATTCACCAGCATACTTGGTATAACCTGATCAAAGTAAAAAATTTTAGTATAAAATATGAATAACACGTAGAGATAAAGATCACTTATACCAACCTGAGTTATTATTTTTGATTCTAACATACCCATGAAAATCAAAAAAAGATTCAATATTCATATTTAACTTCTGATTTTGAATCTTGGACTTAATTTCTTGGTATTTTTCTTTTTCTTTTTCATATACAAAAACTTGATAAGCGCTATTACCAAAAGTAATTTCAGAAATACAATGTGTACCACTTTTGTAAAAAAAGTCAATTAACTCTTCTGATGTGGAAGAAACGATATTGGATGTTGACTTTCGAAGGAAATCAACTAAATTACTTTGCGTCCAAATATAATTGATCCTCGACACTTTAACAAGTAAATATCCAACATTTGAATTTATACTAGCATGTTCTTGCCTAATTCCCGCCAAATCAGCAAGATTTAATTTAACATTATCAAGTTTATCTTGACGATATAAAGTAAAGGGAGTGATAGAATCGTTTTCCTCTTCATTTATATAAATTAAAAATCTTATATTTCCATCAGTGACAGGGGATATATCAGTCCTTTCTGAAAAATAAATGTTGACAATATGATTATATAACACATTCCAATTATCAGTCAGACAAATAGTGAAATCATAAAAATAATTGCTTGGCATTAGAACTTCTTGTGGTAGTTGAAGTGTTACTTTGCCATTGCCGCTGAATGATTTGAAAGGATCATTAAAAGAAGGATAGATTCAATTAAGGAGATTGATAGTTTGACCAACTCGCAATTGAGATTTAAGTGACATATTCTCACTAAGATAAGAGAAGATAGTTCTAATCGAGAAATATCAAGCAAGTGCTTGTAATCACGTTACAAATACATATATGGTATCATACGTATGATTTACACATATTACACGAATTTCTGAGTAAAATTTGTCAATAGACAAAGGTGGACTACAGCAAAAATAAGAGACTCTAATTTATACGCTATAAAAATTTGATTCTGTTTTTTTTTAAATTGAACCTGATTTGTAAAGAAAACCATACCAGATACGATAAAATGATTTACACACACGTACGAACGTACGCCACACTCATATAAGTGACGCCAAGGGAACATGGGACCTTGGGGTGTCCAACATTATAATTAATCAAAATTATGTAAGGACAATCGATAAATATATAATAATAAAGTTGTAGATCAGTCGGAGTATCAAAGAACAGATTATATATCAATTAAAAAAATTTTACGTAAAATGATTTAATAATTTTTCTTGCATATTAATGTAAAAATTATTTTCTATAATTTTGTTCATATTGCTACAATTATTATAAATAAAAAATTTGAACGAAAACTATCGAGCCAGTGAGTCTAAACTTATAAATATTAAGATTAGGTATAATGTAGCACAATTTAAAATTTAAAACAATTGTTCATTTTGTTAAAAATTGTTTATAACTCAAAACTTTGTATATGAAACTACACTTTACATTCTAACAAAAAAAATTTATTGCAAAATTTTACTATAAAACTTCTCACCCAAACCTAACACTAACCTATACACTACTTTTACCTCACACTAACCCTAACCCTAACTAACAAAAAAACTAATTGTTTTTTTTTTTATTAATATTAATGTCATATATAGAAAAGCAAAAAACTTTTACAAAGTATTACATAAATACATAATAGTTAATCAGATAGATTTTCTATAAACATCTAATTTGATGTAACATTACACCTCCAATTTTCTATGCTAATTTAAATTAATAAAACTACTATTAGATAGAGGAAAACCTTGTTTAATATAAAATAGTAAGGTATATATATATTTAAATTGAAATAGTTTTAATAGGGCTAGAGAAATATTGTAAAAAATGTAATAATAAGAATAAGAGTTGAAGTTAAAGAAAAAAAAATAAAAATAAAATAGTAAGAGAAGAAAGAAGAAAAAAAATTGAATTTATTACCCTGCAGTTTATATATTTAAGCTAAAGTTATAAGGAAAAGCTATATAAATAATATTTAAATTAAGAGAAGAAAGAAAAAAAATATATCCATATTATAGTAGGTAATACTACCTTAGTGCATCAGGCCTAATATACTACCAGAAGGTATAAACATATAGCTCTGCAGTGCAATTTGCTCTAACCACTGTACTATAACCATCAGGATAATGAAAATTATTTTTGTACATTTTTAAAGATTTGTTTTGGATAAGATCTACCAAATAAATTGCTTAATTTGATCTTGTATTAGTTGTCAGAAAATTTTGTATAGTACAGCATATATATTTAAAGTTTTTGTTTAGAGTTGGTTTATACTTCAAGTAATGATGAGTCAATAAAGTTATTTTAGAGTGCACTTGAAGAGAAGTTTTAAAAAAAGTTTGCCTTCAAAAGAAATAGAAGATTTGCCTCCGAAAGAAAATAAAGATTTGTTTCAGAATAAAGTAGTAACTTTAACTCAAGAAGAAGAAATGTTTTGTCACAAATTGAGGCTATGGAGAATGTTAGTAAAATTTCAGAAGAGTAGGCTAAGGAAATTTATCTTCATGATTTTTTGTCAGTTGGGTTTTCAAGAATGGATAAGTATGTATTTGTATTAGTAATATAGATAGGTTGGTAAAGGAATTTATATTTGCAAGGATTAAGTAAGATATTAATTATACAGTTTGCGAAATGAAGAAAAGTCTATAAGAAAAAGGTTAGAAGAAATAGAAGACCAAATATGAAATCAGGCATTAGAACAAAATTCAGAAAGTAGTCAAGATGGTCGTGTTTTAAATTGTTTTCTTGATCAGAAAAGAAAATTTACACAGAGGTTGGAAAAGTTATGAATGTTGTGTCATGCAAAAAGTTTTATTGAAGCTAGTGATAGTATAGATATTGTAGATAGTAGTTAAGTAGTGAGTTTGTGTAATAAGAAAGTTTTTAGAATTTAGTTTAGTTTTGGATATGTCAAACCTTAGTAAAATTTAAATAAAGATCAAATTGTTAATCAGGTATATAATAGTAATAAAATTATAAGATTTGTAAAAAAAAAATTTTTAAAAAAAGATATAGTTAATTAATATATATAAAGATTCTAAAGTTTTGGAAAATAATTTTTGAATATATTGGTCAATATTGTTGTTAAAAATAGCAGTAGTGTTTTAATGTAATGTTAATCTAGAAAAGTATATTTTTGTATATTTTGATTTAAGTATTATATTTCTTGTGAGTTCCCAACTATGTTGGGTTTGATTTCTTGGAGTCCAGATTTTAGTTATAAACTAATTAAGAAGACTATTAAAAAGATTGATAAAGAAAGATTGTGTATATTTATGGAAAAAAGAATGTGCTTGATTAAATAGTTGTTGACTAACTGTACTAGAAATAATTGATAGTATTTGTAAAGAAAGTTCTGAGGTGTTGTTTGTATTGATAAAAAGTTGTTAAATATGTTGAGATTGTAAAGTTTAATTGTTGTTAGAATTTAAATTTTCTACTGTTTGAAGTATATAGTTTTTAAAAGTATTAGAGAGTTGCCAAGGTGAATAGTAACAATTAAAACTAATAGTTTTAATTTCACATTACACCTAATTTTATAATATGTAGAGAATATGGTAACATCACATATATGATATATAAATTATCTTTATATTTTATTAACTTTGTTAATAAAAATATTTTAATTTATTAAAATATTTTTAAGCAATAAAAATTTAAAATATTTATTTAAAAAGATTTATTGTAGAATTTTTTAAGGTTTCTTAAAATTCTCTATATTTTCATCTATAGAAAAAAATATTTGCTTCTAATACAATTCAAATTTTTATTAAGAAATTATAAAATTTCATTAATAAAAATTATAATCTATTGTATAAAGTATAATATTCTATTAAAAAAACTAAAAATTAAAACTAAAGTTTATAAAGTTATCTAATATTGATATTAAAATTTTAGCTTACTCAATTTTTTTAAAATTTTGTTTATTTTTGACTTATGAATAATTTAAACTTTTTTCTTATAATAGAAAATTAAATAATACTATATTATAATCCTTATTTTTAAATATTATCAAAAAAATTTTTATACAAATATTTTAATTTTTAAAAAAATAAATCAAAAGCAAATTTATAAAAAAATTTGTAGCAAATTTGCCCTAAATTTGCTTATAATTTAAGAATAAGATATTACTTTGTTACAGAAAATAATAATTTTTTAATTAGATATTGTATCTTTTACTGCATGGTAGTGTACTATATTTTCTAAAAACTTTAATACAACAAATATCATATCTGGAAATATCATCTTTATTAAAGTAATTCCAAACTTTGCAGTATATTGAGATCTACATGCTTAATAACATTGGTTAATTGATAACTAAAAAAAGCTACAAATTTATAATTAAAAGAAACTAAAAATCTATTTTTATTACTTTCTTCTAACATGGCTTTATTGATTAATTATACATATAATTATGATCACTAGATCCTCTTTACCTAACTTATAAAACTAAGTAATAAATTCTAAAGAAAATAAAAGTAATTAATAAATATTGTACTTAATGATTATAACAACAATAATAATAATAAATAAGTTTAATTTTAAATCAGATATATTATTAGATAAATTCAGTCAATTCAGATTAAAATTTATCAATTTGTTAATTAGATAAATTATTCAGATTAAATGTTTTATCTACCATACAGCGTGGACCATGGTACCTGGTGTGACACAAAATTTTACTCAGTAAAAATTTAAACATCACAATTATGCATCACATAAATGTATAAATAGTATTTTAAAAAATCAATTTACATTATTTGTCATACTGGGTACCATAGTCTGCACTGTATGGTACTTATGTTCTGATAAACAGATGATTAGATCTAAGTATTAATAGAAGGTAGGGCTTTCTTAGTAAATAAATATGAGCTTCACTGTAATCAAATTAATAGATATAATAATTTTTTATAGAGTTTATATCAAAAACTAATTTTGAGTAAATGTAAAAATAAAGAGTTAAATGTTTAAAAGGTTGTATAGGTGAAGAATTTTAATATAGAAAAAATTAGTTAAAACAGGTAAACAGATTATAAAAAGTATTAAAAGTTGTGGATATTCTATAAAATAGGTGAGCAATATAAAAAATAAACTCTGCTAACAATTAGTAATTATTAATAAGTATTTAGCAGAATTGCGAAGTTTGCGAAGTTTACTTACCTATTCTATAAAATATTCGAAGTTGTAATATAAATCATAAGTATGTTTTCTATAGCTTCACTTACTATATACCCAGTTTTTATAGTTTTGCAAAAGTAGAAGTACTTTGGTTAACTATTAAAGTACCATCATTTTTTACTTCTTTTAAGTATAATAATAATAATAATAATAATAATAATATTTTTATTAGTTTATTTATACTATAAATATAATTAATGCTTTATTTTTTAAATTATTTTTAGTTTTAACTATAAAAATTTATTTTCTAATTAATTTTATAATTTACTAGTTCAGGTTGAAGAGTTTTGGCAGCCAGATTATAAATAGGAGTTACTATTTCCACCATGATAATTTACTATTTTCACCATAGTTATACAAGATTTACTATTTTTAGATTATAATATAAAAAATTCTAAAACTAATAAGTAAACATTTCTTCTAAAGATATTTGGGGTTAAAGGCGCGAATATAAAGATCTACAAATTCACTGTTATACAAAATATTATAGTTTATAATACTTATATTCGTGCCTTTAAACCAAAATATCTTGGGATTTACCAGACCAATTTTAATGATCTAACCACCATTAGAATCAGAAAAATGTTCTCTACAACTTTACTTAGAATTAGAAGAATTGTTTACTTATTAAAAACATCTTTAATTTTTAAAAAACTAACTTTAGCTTTAATTATTCTAAATTTTAACCCTAAAGCTAATAAGTAAATTTTTTTTTTAACTCTAAGCAAAGTTGTAGAAAAGCATAGATCCCAAGATATTTGGGTTTAAAGGCATGAATATAAGTATTATAAACTATAATACTTTGTGTAACAGCGAATTTGTAGATCTTTATATTCGCGTCTTTAACCCCAAATATCTTGGAATCCACTAAGCTGATTTTAATAATCTAACTACCATTAGAACCAGAAAAGTCTTTTTTACAATTTTACTTAAAGCTAGAAGAAAGGTTTATTTATTAAAAAGTTCTTTAATTTTTAAAAACCAATAATTTACCATATAGTGTACCATAAAGTACCCCATATATTAGTATCCGGGTACTATATTAATCTAACAGTCTTGAAGATCGATATATACCCGTGTACTATATTGGGTACTATATTATATCTATCTCTCTTAGAAAAACTAATATGTATTCGAAATAAAGCAAAAAACATTATGTCAGTATTCTAATTACCTCTGCCGAACACAGTACCCCTATACATAGTACACCCAACCATACACAGTACTCAGAGTTACTATTTGTGGTTAATACAAGTTTTTTGGTTAATATCCGGGTACTTTATAGCGCGCTATATAGTACTATATAAATGCTAAAAATAGTAAATCTTGTGTAACCATGATGGAAATAGCAAACTATCATGGTGGAAATAGGTCTTCCCTATAAATAAATAGCTTATTTGTTCTCTTACCTAGATTTGTAAACTATAAGAAAACTTTCAATCTTCAAACTAACTATAATAAAGTTTTTACTATGATATTATATTAATAAAAAATATATATATATTATATTTGTTTAGAATAAATTAAATAATAATCTTCTTTTCTATATTTTATCACTTGCTTTATATAATCAGATATTTTTAATACAGTAAAACTTTTATAAATACATACTCTTAAGACCAGTCATATATATATACTTAGAGAGGAAGTGCATTTAGAGATTAGCCAATAGATTTAGTGCAGAACTATAATATTAATTAATATACATACTATATAATTAACTTTCAACTATTAATTTTTCTTTAATGTTCTCAAAAATATTAAAATATTTATTTGAGAACATTAATTTGTAATTTTAGTATTAGAGTTTAATAAAATTGGTGATGTTAAAGTGATTACAGCTATAACATAATTGAGTATACAAAAGTAAAGACCTATAAATGATCTAATAATTTATTCTAAATAGTTGCAGGTTTTTACTCCTAACACTTATTTTATTTCTTGGCATTTTAAGTAAAGATGCATTCTATTATTTATGAATATTTAGTTATTTAGATTTATCTTATATTGTAATAAAACTTGTAAATATCCAGATTGTATTTTTAATTTTAAGATATTATCTTCTGATTGGCTATCATAATATAATTATTACATAAGTGCATTTATAGAGAAATTTTTAATATACACAAAACTCAAAATCATTGTACATATAGAATATAGAGGGTGTCGAAGTCTTGAGCTTGTAACCAGACTATGGTGTGCATGTAGAGAGGGTGTGTACTTATAGAAAATACACTTATAGAGATTTTACTATCCCTTAAATTGTAACACAGGCAAATTTGCCTGTGTTTTTATTAAAAAGTTTAATTTTTTTAATAAAAACTT
>CAJVPY010000602.1:0-25297 GCA_910591965.1 Dentiscutata erythropus | reverse complement strand
TTTCTTGGGAGCTTAAAAATTACAACAGAGATTCCCGATGATCATAGGATACAGATGGCCCGAAGGGCCATCTGCATTATATGATCATCGTGGAATCCTTTCTGTTGTAATTTTAAACTCCTCACAGGAAATAAATGAATAATCCCCTGCCTTACGTTATTCGTGACCACCTTCATTATAGTTTTTACGTGACCGGACGAAAGATTCCCGGGCATGCGGGAAATTATAATGAAGGTGGTCATGAATAACAAATAGTAAGGCAGGGGATTATGGTATATAACTCTTCTTTTTTTTATTACGATATACTATAACACCAGTTATATTATTATCCACGGTAATAAGCAGGGTGGTGACATATATCGTTATTCGATAAATGAACCTAGTTGTGAAGTGAAAAAAAACATATAGTATAGACTAGCATATGCGAAAAAAATTGTGGCACTTGCAAAAATTCAAGGCACATAAAAATAATCACAGGCACTTGGGCACCAGTATTTCTGCCCGGCACAGTGCCAACAGTGCCAACAGTGCCTGGCATAACGCCAATTGTGCCCGGCACATTGTGAGGGGCAAAATAGATGGAATCTCGAAATATAGTCCTCACGGATATCAACTAAGACTAAACCAAAGATGACGTCGAAACGAAACCTACCCGAAACTAGTTTCGGGAGGGTTCTAATCCGAAACTAGTTTCGGATTTTTTTTTAAAAAACGAAACTCCAAAACTATAATCCAAACCCAATCCTATAATCCGAAACTCAAAAATATAATATTGAAGCTTTTAAAATTTATTGTAAAGTTGACTTATTTTTAATGAACCTAAAATGTAAAATTATTTTTGAATAAATTATTACATTATATAAATTATTTTTTTAATTATGTTTTTGTCAATTTTTTTTCACTCGGGTATTTTTAAAGCTGGTCAACTTTATTTTTAATATCAATGCCATTACAACTAATTTCAAAATTCTAGGACGATAGAAAAATTGCCTATATTGTTTTTTGATACCAACAATTAATTTAACTCTGCAGTAACTTATCAATTATATCATTAGTAGATATGGACGTACTTATTTATTACTTGATACTGTACCCAGTTTTTACATAGTAAGTAAAAAAAAAAACTGATGCTTCAGAATATAAACTCCAGAATTATACCTTTCTGTACTTGTGAATCATAACAACAAAAAGGACTGCACGCATACAATAAATTATTGGATGCATTCCAGCCTAAATAGCGCTGGATATTCAAATTTTATTAAATTCTTTAAGGAGATATATAACATACATCAGTGCGAATAATGTATATTGAAGAGATACTAGCATACATCAGTACATTTGATGTATAATTAAAAGAGATATGTAATACATTAATGCATTTAATGTATATAGAAGTTTGGATAGTTTTTGGCGTTCAGGTGAGGTTCGGGTTTTGAATGAGGTTTCGAGTTTCAGGTGATGTTTTGAGTTTCGGATAAGCTTTCAGAAGTTATAATCCGAAGCTCGAAACTTTCGGATTTGACACAAAAGGATTTCGGCGCAATTTAGAGAGAATAAACAAATAAATTATTGATGTTTTGGGGTTCGCTTGAGGTCTTGGGTTTCAGTCAAGGTTTTGGGTTTCAGTTGAGGTTTTGAGTTTCGGATAAGGTTTGGAAGCTATAATCCAAAACCCAAAGCTTTCAGAATCGTCAAAAAAGGTTTCAGCGCCATCTTTGAACTAAACTAATCAAATCAACACACTGAACCCACTAGACTCTATCGAACCCTAATAGTGGTAGGCATGAAAGAAGGCGTGGAAAGACTTGTCCGAGTTATTAGGGCCAAATAGAGCTCTAGACTACATCACAAAGCTCTAATTATGGTCACATGATTATAAGATAGGTTATTGGGAAATTAGGAGAACAAATGTGTATGAATTATATGCGCAAAATGTTACTTTTGATAACTAGCAATTACTTTCGATTACTTGTCATAACTGATAACTGACTTTATTCAAGGTGAACTCTTGGTCTTTATATACATTTTTCAGCTACAATCTAATTCGCTAATTATATATAACATACATAACTTATCTAACATATCCAACAGATATAACGTATATAACAGATATAACATATCCGACGGGTATAACATATATAACATATCTAACAGTATCTAACATATCTGACAGATTTGACATATCCGACAGATCTAACAGATCTGTTAGATCTTTTCCAACCCACCTCGATTTACTACGCCAAAAAATTATTTCAAGCCACATTTTTCCCCTTCACAACTCTTCACAACGTTACTTACAGAACCCTACTTGTATTATCACGGTTCATCACTAAGAACGTTTATTCACTAAGCAAACGTTAGGCATTTTCGCTTTAGAATCGATGCCTTATATATTATTACTAATCGTTATCGATTACTATGCAATCACTATAAGGCTATTTTAACTTTTAATTAAATCTATATCACACCATTCATGTAACTCACATATTACACGAATCTGATCCACCCGATCCTACTACCCTAGCATTAACAATTCCCGAGGTAATAAATTAAATTGCGACACAATCGTCCGAAAATCCTAAAATCCGAAAAAACCCTACCTACAACTTTAATTGAGGAGAACACCCTAAAAAAAACATTTATTAAAGATCAAAAATGAAAAGTATTATATAAAACAAAAAGACTACATGTAAAATTTTGATATAAACTTAATTCTAAATATAATGAATTCGTTAAAAATTTATAAAATTTAGGTAAATTACAAATAACATAACTAAGTCAAATTCGAATATGACATTAATGGAGAAAATAAATATTTGTACAAAATTAGGCCAATAAATGTATAGGCTGTGTTAAAATAAAAACTTGAATCAAATCATAATTTTAAACAAAGAGTTCCATTGTGATTTAGGATAAATGTAGGTATTAGTTAGATTATAATTATCCTAACTTGAAAATTATTGAGTTTCGTACTAACGATTATTTAATGCGTAAGTACGTACATACATATATAATTACGGTACAAATATAGATAACAAAATTTAGAGACAATGCATGTGGAAGAGTAACCAATTATGCACGCAGATTTCTTCGTATAACGATAATCATGAATTTTGTTTCATCCATTTCTGGTACGTACGTACATACGTGCATAAGTACATTTAACTTTTTTAACTTAAACTTCTTTTATGAAAAATCTCTTTGCATTAAAGGTCAAATGTTACAAGGATATACATCACATATCGTAACAAATTTGGTTCGTACGCACGTACGTAATATTATCGGTCATTACAAAGTTAGTAATATAGTAATAAAGTTAGCGTTATTATAACAAAGTTACTTGACAATCATATAATGTTTAGTAGATGTCGGCTATACTGTCGATCCATTAAATTTTATTTCAACCTGCAGGGTCGGATTATAATAATTCTAAACAGGAATGTCCAAATATGGGGAAGTAGATAATGTAAAAAAAAAAAAGCTGATAAATACATACCGATTCTTTCAAAGTTGAAAATTTGGTTCTTTGACCCAAACCATTTTTTTTCAACATTTTTTTCTTTCCCCTTCCCTTCTGGCCTTGAAGGCACAGATACATTCATTAATTTTAATTCCATAACAATTCCTGTGCCTTGAAGGCATATATAATATATTCATTAATTTCATTTCCATATTAATCATTATTTCAATAAATTTTTGAAAAAAAAATGAAATTTCTAAAATACATCATCTTTATTTCCGTATTTATTTATTTATTCGCCTCGATTGATTCGGTGGCACAAAGTTCAAATTCAGGGAATGAAACTAAATTATTTAACGTTATACTTAAGAATGGTATATCAGTTCAAAGTGCACATTTTCAATGGTTAAAAAATAATCAAAGTAGATGCATTGAAAAAATTGATAAAAGTATTAGTTCATTTAGTAATAAAAATTGTGTAAAGGATTTTTCAGCTAAAAGTGGAATGTTTAATGGATATAGTGGTTGGTTTACTCAAGTATTTGTAGACAAAGAATTAAAGCAAAGAAATGATGTTGATATCGTGGAAGAAGATTGTATTATGACAATTCAGCATGTCATTCGACGTGATGCCCAACTTCAACCACCTGAAGGTTTGGATCGAATAGATCAAGCAAAATTTCCTTTAGATGGACAATATATATTTCCTAATACTGCAGGACAAGGTGTTAATATTTTTATAGTAGATACGTAAGTAAAATTTTCTTTTAAACAAAAGATAATTTTCTACATAATATATTAAATACTGAAAGAAAATTAATAATTTTTTTTTTTTTTTGTAAATTTAGTGGAGTTCGTATTACTCACCAAGAATTTGAAGGACGCGCTACATTTGGGGGTTCTTTTTGTGCTGGTTGTAATAATCAGGATGAAAATGGACACGGGACCAATGTTGCTGCGATTGCAGCGGGTAAAACTTTTGGCGTCGCAAAGAAGGCAAATATTATTGCTATAGGAGTTCTCGGTGCTAATGGTGGTGGTGCAGTTTCCGGCATTCTCAATGGACTATCGTTCATTCAAGATAATCATACCAGTGGAAATAATAAAAATTCAGTAGTCAAGTATGTATTAATTATGTATTAATTACGATATATATATATATATATATATATATATTGAAGAATTTAATTGTTAATTATAAAAAAATTTTTAGCATGTCTCTTGGAGGAAATTTTTCAACAGCGTTTAATACAGCAGTCCAGAAACTCACAGTAGCTGGAATCCACGTAGTTGTAGCAGCAGGAAACAATGGTAAAGATGCATGTCAAACTTCACCAGCATCCGAACCATCGGCAATCACCGTCGGAGCCACAGAAGACACATCAGATGACCTTACAAATTTCTCCAACTTTGGAAAATGTGTTGATATTTATGCGCCAGGTAGAAACGTTGAAGGAGCAGGCATTAATAATAATACAGATACTAGCATAAAATCAGGCACTTCCCAAGCAACACCGCACGTCGCTGGTACACTTGCACTTATTATTGCCAAAAACGGTAACCAAAGCCCAGCAGCCATGGCCAAAACGTTGAGTAATTTATCAACTAAAGGTGTAATAATATTCAGCGGAAATGCTGCTAATACTAGTATAAATAATTTTTTACGTGTGCCGGCACCATAAATAATTGAAATGATGTTAAAAATCTATAGAATAAGGAATTTGATATTCTCAATCGTCTTTTTTTGATAGAGAACATATCAAATTTATAAATTTGTAAAAAGGTTTATAAGGCAAAATAAATAAATAAGTTTTCTTATATTATACCGATACGGAATTTTCTAACTCTTTTTTTAATTTTTTGCAAGCATTTTTTATTTCTTCTGAAACTGTATATAAAATATATATATTGATGAATTAGTACGAAGTACGAAGTATATGATTTACAGTCAACCTGTGTGCAAAATCTTGCTGTACTTTTTGTTAGCTTTTAATCGTTAGGCTGGTCATATATTGACTAGACTCTGCCTAATGAAACAAGGACAGATGCATCTGTCTGAATTAGTATGTTGATTTAGATCTGTTTGAATTTGTGGCTGTGCATGGGTTCTAATTTAAATTATACCTGTTATACCTTACTACCTTTGGTAATCAATGATCTATTTGAGATAGATCTAATCCAAAAAGGTATAGTGACTCTACGTGATTTGGGCGATGAAAAATCTTAGCTGGGAAAAAATGCTCAGGCCAGTCAATCGAGCCGACCTTTTTGCTATCAAATTCTTCTAATCAGAATTAGCCACCATATTTATATCAAACATGTGACAGATTTAGTTATACTTAATTATTCTTTTCGTTTATGAAATTTTAGACGATAGTATTAATCGTCTGTGCACCTGACGTATTCAAATATTTCCTTATTTTATGTTCTTTATTTGCCAATTTATTATTTAAATTAGCCAATTAATCACACTTTTAATAGCCCTGATGATCACTACAGACAATTTATTATTAACTAGATATTAACTTATACATTATTTAATTCTATTATATTGCCTAATTTTAATGATTACAATCTCCTATAAAAAAATTACCCAGTTTATTATTTCCAATTTACAGCTGTTTTTTTAAATTCTAAGACAGCTAAAAATTTCTCAAGATAAGTTACTTAAATTACCGAGTTAAAACAAAGACAATTTTTCAAGTGTCCCATAATTTATGAAAACAGCGTAAACTCAAAGCGAATCATCTGGAACTGTTTAGAAATCAATTATAAATCAAAAAATATATTATTACCAGAACTAATTCAGTTCATTTAACTGGTTTAGCATCCTGAAAATGAACTGCATAAATATTGTTCCACAGTTTCCGGCTGAATTATATTAGTCAAAATTATATTACAGCTGTTTCATAAATTCTGGGACACCTAAAAATTTTCTCGTTTCCCGGAATCTTTTCGGTTTCGTCCGGTAAATTACCTAACTCTCCGAAAACTACGTCGCTGTCTCCGGACTGAAGGTTCGAAAATAGCGATGTAGTTTCCAGAGAGCTAGATAATTTACCGACGAAACCGAAAAGATTCCGGGAAACGAGAAAATTTTTAGGTGTCCCAGAATTTATGAAAACAGCTGTAACGTCGACTGGATTAAACGGTTAACACAGATAAACAGTCAAATGGTTAGGACACTGACATTTATTACGTAATATTTTAGGGGGGTGGGTGGAATTAAATTCTTTTTAAATTGGCCAATCATATTGGATCTTATAATGGATATTACGTAATAAATGTCAGCGCCCTTAGACCTTAGCACCGTCACAAAATCAAAAAACATAGATTTTCTTCAAATATATATATATATATATATATATTCAAAATATTTTTTTAAGCGAAAATATTTTATTTATGCACTTCCAGAATTCTTTCTGCAAGTAAAAAAAAAAAAAAAAAAAAAAAAAAAAAAATCGAATTTAAAACATAAGTAGTTTTCATAAAGTTTTTGTTCGGTACTTTATTCTCAAGTGAATAAAATTTGCTGAGACATACGTTTACAAGCTTGTAATTTTAAAATGCAACCAAAACTTTTTCCAAATTTCTTAACTATATTCTTGGCCGCGATTTTTGCGATTTTTACTTTAAAAAAAATTAATTGACACGAACATTTGAATGTTTCAAGTACATTTTTGTTGATACTGACAGATAAATAAAATGCTACGACAAAGTGCTAATTAATAGAATTGGTTTAATACTAATACAATAATAATGTAACTCAAGTTCTCAAAAGCCATTTTCCTGAAAGAAATAATTAGCCAGTATAATGTTCTTTCGGGAAATAGCTTTCGGAAATCGTACAGAAACCTTTATACAAATACTGTAATAGGTGCTAGTTTGCTAATTAGTAATACTGAAAATAAATATTACTGCTAAGTTTCTAAATAATTAGTAAATTTTCATACACCATGAAAAAAAAAAAAAATCAATACTTGTTTTGTTTTCGGATTTTCGTATAGCAATATGATTAAAGCATTTCAATTAAAAATTTTTTTACATAATACAGCCGTTACTGTCTAATTGCATACTGTCTAATTGCATATACTCTCTAACTGCATAAAAAATTTTGGCTTTTAGCTATTAACACAAAAATGGTTCTTATAACTTAAATGCATATACTGTCTATATGCATGAAAAAGTCTCTGGCGGATGGCATGCAATTAGACAGTATCGACTGTATAATAAATTCTTACAGTAATATTCGATAAAATTGGCGAAATTTGTTTAATCGTATACACGAAATTATTTACTAAAAAAATTTGAAGTGCTAAAACTCAAAAGAGCAAAATGTTAGTGTTAAACAGCGAAAAGGACTTTTTAAAAAAAGAAAAACACAAAACGTTAGTATTAAACAGCAAAAGGAATTATTTAATAAAAAAAAAAGTTTAATCAATATGTAATCATTGCGGAATTTTTGATTAGTAATGTAATTGGTTTCGTCCAATGGAAAACGTTCTTTGTATTCGTCCAATAGGAAGTGTGGGAGAAATTAGTAAACCCCCTAGTATCGCCACCAAGATCAGGTACGTAAATCCGGAGCTTAATTTATTTGATACACTAATGACGACATTTGATTAATAATAATAATAATAAATAAATAACAAAATGGGAAATACGCATAACAAATCAAGACTATTTCGCTTACGTATTGTTGCAATTGTTGCTGTGAGCTTGAAAAAAGGATGGATAAAAATGATGATAAAAGTAAACAACGCAATAGGGGACCATGACATCTTGTTAATCCTCTTGGGAAGATGGGTGCATCATTTTTCCGGAAGGTTTGTTATTATATATATATATTTAAAAAAACTATTATTTTTAATTAGGATCCTTTTATTATGGAAGCTAATGAAACTTTATGGGAAAATATTCGATCATCAACCTTAATTAACCAAATACAAGTCAATTTAACGATTGATATTGTAAATACAGAAAACCAAATATCGAGTACTGAAAATAGTGAATTCGAATCTGAAATTTTAAGAAAATATAAAAAACCCTTCATGAGGTATTATCATATTTTCGAATTTACATAAATAAATATCTTTTATTAATTTTATGTTTTAGGCGCTTGATTATTTTGAAAAGTCTAACAATCTTCCCAAGCAAAAAAAAATAGCTTCAAAGCATTGAATTGAACTTTAAACCTATTCAAAAAAATGGTAGATGACATTAAGATTTCAAACGAGCAAAGAAGCTTCCAAAAACTTGGAGTGGACGTAAAAAAACACCATTTATTGGTAGCATTAAGTTCAAATTTAAAGCTTTGTACATGTACTGTATTTAAAAAATCTTGAATTTGGGTATAAATGCATTTTAAATATTCGAATCAAATGTAATTCGTAGTGATAATTAAGTAAATTCCTAAATTTGATAAATAATATGAACAAATAAATAAATAATAAAGTATAAAAACTTCAATTATTTCTTTAAAATTCTCATAATTCAGTTATTCTTGTGTTTAAATTAAAATTTAAAAAGCGATTACGTGCCTGATTTTGATGGCAATGTTCTGATTCATTTCACAATTTAGGTCAATTTCAAATTGACCTAAGTCATTTTTAAATTTTGAAATGACCTGAGTTATTTCTTAATTGGTAACTAGCAATCCAAAAAAAAAAAAACTCCTCTTTCCTATTTTTTCTGACGTTCCATTTTTTTGATGTCCCATTTTTTTCAACATCTCATTTTTTTGATGACTCATTTTTTCTAACATCCTATTTTTTTCAATGTAACAATCTTTTCAAAAAAAAGCATTATCATCAATTTTCAATTTGCTATTTTATTTTTTTCATTACTATGCAAACTTACTTTTAAAAATTATATGCCCAATAAAAAATATTAATTATATTGAAAAGCATTCATATAAAATTTTACATATAAAAATAAAAAAGAAATTTGCATAAATTATAACAATTTAAAAAAAAGTACAATAAAAGCATATAAAAAATTCACTATAAAATTTGTAAAAAATCTTATCTATTCTTACAATCACCATGAAGAACACACCCACATCATTATGAATATAGCAAGTTATTCTTTTAGCAAGAACATGCCTTTGAAAAGCATTTGGTTTTTTGGCAGTGGCAACTATTTGCATTAGAATAATAGTTTTAAAGCAATTGATTATTGCTAAATTATTATAAATAATTATTAGCATATTGTAACATTATATATTTTATATAAATTATTACTTACTTAATAAAAATATCATCATTGTTATTATTTTGGTTTGATAATTAATTTAATAGTTCATCTGTTTGATTAAGGCTTGCTTGTCATAACGAAATAGTTTTGTTCAAAGAAATACATTAAGAGAAGGATAATTAGAAGTTCCAAGTGGCTCAAGTTCACATGCTAGAAACCAATTATCAACTATCCTATACTGGCAAGCAACTTGATATAAGTCAATATTAGGCTTTTTTTGAAATCCTTTGCAAGGTAAGGATCTTTGACTCATTTTAATCTTGTAATTATCAGGTATACAAATTTTTATAAATTCACCAGACTCAAATATTCTACTACATTTAACCTTATATTTTTCTTCCATTTTACTTCATATAAGCTCATGGTTTCTCTTTATATTTAAAACTGCTAATTGACAAACTGTTTCATGCTTTTCAAAAAATAGACAGGTTAAGTTTGGCTACAAAAAAAAAATTCATCATTAATTTTTTTTTTGGTATTAAGGTGACCTCTTTGGGCTGAAAAACTTTTTATTAGAGTATAGACAAAGTTTTATATATAATTACAATGATAGTACATCAAGCCACATGTGCACTTTTTGAGTGCCTAATTTAAGTAGTTTGCCCGAAGATTCTATACTATCTGCCATACCTGCACCCCAACTAGAGGGGTACCCATTTAAACCATCTGGTTCTAATTACCTTCATTTGTTCTCTAACCCAGTAGTTTACCTCAGTATTCATATGCTGGATTTTGAATATCACCCAATCTAGATTTCGCTTTCTACTTTAGAACACTTAACTATCCTCGAGATAAACCTAACATAGCAGTACATGTCTTACATATGTATTCACATGCTTGTTTTTATAACTTCTTCCTAATTAGTACATATTGACCTACTATTCTGTATTCATATCTCATACCACCTTTTTGGGTGCTACCGTTTTATGGATGTTTCTCAAGCACCAACCTTTCTAACTAGATATCCATTATATACTCTTTGCTCTTGTTTTGGTTCCTAGCAATCCCAGTACCCCACATTTAGACTATCTTCTTATCTGGATTCTTTATCGGTCTCTCCCTTACTTCTAGCCAGCAACTTGGAAGGGTCGGTCTGCCCAGGCTTTAGGTGCTTGAAGGATGCTCTCCATCTGGTCCATACTTTCAGAGTATATATCCTTTACCTCTGGTGTAACAACCTGGCAGTTCGGCTAGTATGTCCTCCACTATTAGAACCTGGTCACTCGGTTCTCTGATCTTGGGCCCCGGTTTGAATTCAGCCCTCCTGTGATACTGTCATAGATCACTACTACATCTGAACTCAAACTTGCCAAACGGCTTTTCAGTTATTCTAGTCTCTTGGGTTTATTGCACCAAAGCTTTCATTACTAGATGGTGTGACCAAGATTACAGATTAATCTATATTCAATTAATAGAAAGCTATCAACCATATACAGGTCTATTTTTTAAAATCGTTGCCAGTGGGATTTGAACTCTAGACCTGCCATTTGGAAAAGGTGATGACTAGACCACTACACTAAGTCTCCACACCTCAAATTTACTATTAATATTTTTTATACTTATTTACTTATTTTTAAATAAATTTTTTTAAATAAATAATTTAGCTATTTTTTTTTTATTCACAGTATAACATTGAGTTTCACTTAAATCATCATCTGAATCAATAATTTCAATAACTTCAGAGGCTAGTAAGTTTTAGAACTTTTGGTAAATTTAAAATTATCATCTGAATTGATAATTTTGGTAAGTTTATAAGCTAGTGTGTTTTTAAAACCTTCTTTAGTTTCTAAATATAATGATAATAAATCATTATAAATTTTTTGTGCACTATCATTGTCAATGTTTTGATCATCTGAATCATTTTGTTTACTAATATCTTGATCATATGGATCAGTGATATTTTGTAGTTTATCTATATCTATATTGCTCTAATTTTCTTCTATATCACTATAGAATTCTGATTTAAATGTTTTGCCTTCAGATATTAAAGCATTATTATTAAATAACTCTTCATTTTTGCATATATCTATTAAATTGGTATCGCAATGAGAAAGCTGTCCAAATACCACTTTATATGAATTGAATTATGTACACTACAATATTGAATATTCATGGCCCCTAAACAATTATAATGATAAATTTTAATTAAATTAGTAACTATAAATAAAATAATAGGATAAAATAAAAATTTAAATAAAAATAATTATATAAATAATATTAAATAAAAGTGATGAGTATGGCGGCTTAGTGAAGTGGTCTAGTCATCACTCTACCAGGTGGCAGATCTAGAGTTTGAATTCCATAGATGACAAATTTTAGAAAAATAGATCTGTGTTACTGTAACTTGTAGTAATTATCAGATTTGAAGATCTGTAATCTAAGTTGTACCAATGTATGCATGGGAGTCTGTTTGGCACTAGACCAAGGGTACATGCCTGTATCTGAAAGAACCAGTTGGGAGCCAATTAGGTCGCATAAAGCTTGGGGATTAGTAAAACTACAGAGAACTTATTTGGGAAGTCCTGAATTAGGAGTAGTAGTAACTTTAAACAGTTTCACAGGAAGGTTGAATCTGAACCGGGGCTCAAGATTGAAGAACCAAGCGATCAGGTTTTTTAGTAAGGGGACACACCAGCCGAACCGCCAGTTGATACACTGGAGGGAAAGGCCATATGCTATGAAAGTATAGACCAAGGGGAGGGCGTCCTTCAGGCACCTGAAGCCTGAGCAGACTGACCCATCTGAGTTGCTGGCTAGAGGTTAGAGATGAACCAATAAAGAAACCAGGTAAAGAGATGGCTAGAATGTGGGACTGGGATTACTGTAAACCTTGTAAGGGCAAGGAGTATATAATAGATGACTAATTAGAAAAGTTGGGCTTAAGATACAGATTGTGTTATAGAGCACCCCAAAAGGTGCCATGAGATACGAACACAATGGCGGCAGTCAATATGTACTAATTGGAAAAAAATTACTGAACATGCAGGTGAATGGCCATGTGGGACAGTCACCACTCTGTTGGGTTTACTACAAGGATAAATGCCTTCTGTTGTTGGCTAAAGTCTTAGAGTTTTTTACAGTAAATTATTATTGGGTATATTAGAATGAAATATGTGATATTGGTTGAAGCCAGAGAGTTTAAATAGATAGCTTCCTAGTTAGGCTATAGGTATGACAGCTAGTGTAGAACCCTTAGCATAGCACTAACGCTTCGGGCAGACTACTTAAATAGACAACCAAAAGTTGTATGTGTGACTAGTTGTACTCTTATGATACTGATATAATATATAAGCCAGTCTTTGGATAATGGCCCACCCATTTGAACTAATAAAGTGCCAGAGACCTAATTGGTCATCTCAATATTAAAAAAAAATAAAATAAAAAAATAAAAAAATAAATAAAAGTGATTATATAAATGATGATAAATAAATAAAAAAGATAATAATAATAAATAAGTAAAAATAAAAATAAAAAAAACTAATAAAAAATTATTATAATAAAAAAAAGAAATCTTTGTTTTATATATTGAATCAATAATGTAGTGTGATTACATAACTAATATGAAAATCTTAATAAAAAATAAAAAACTGTAAAAAAAGAAAAAAAATATAAAAAAAATCTAAAAATAAAAAAGTAAAAAAAATTGTAAAAAGAAACTATAAAAAAAAATAAAAATAACATACAAATAACAAGTTTAATCCTATACTCTAATTATTTTGGCCTGTTTCTTTTATTCAGGATCCTAATTTGGTTTGAAGAATGCTATTTCCTTTTCTATCATTCCTTGGCAATGGGCCTACCATTAACAAATTTAATAGTTGGCCAGAGACTTAATATCTCTTTAATAATCCTTCTAACAAACTCACTGCCATTATCAGAATATAATACAATTGGAGGGCCGTACATTATGCAAAAATTAAGCAAGCATGCCACAGCTTCTTCTGCTGTCTTAGATGGCGAGTGTTCTGCATATGAAATTCTTGAAAAGTGATCCCTAATATGAAAAATGTATTTATACATTCTATCAGGCGTCGATATCATATCAATAGTATCTATCTATAAATAATTTTTTTATTAAAAAAAAATAAAAAACTATTATATATAACTATTTTTACCTGAATGTGATGCAAAAATCTCTCAGAAATTATTGGTCGGATGGGTGAAATTTTTATAAAAGCTCACCTTGTAATGCGAACTTTGCATTTACAAACAGCATTATCAACTATCTTTTGCAGAATAAAACAATACCACACATTTAATGCAATTATAAATTAAGTAAAAAAAAACAAAAAGAAAAAAAAAAGAATAAAGAAAAAAAAACTTTTTGACAGATTTTGTCTTAACTAGCATGTTCTATTACTTGGTGTGTAGTACAAATTACTTTATAAAAATTTTCAATAGGACAAACTTTTGTCTCAAGATTATTTTCAGCTGGCTTAATTATATGAAGTTCTTCAGTTGTACCAACATAAATAATTTTAAAATTATGAATCACCCAATATTTAAAATTTGGGTTTTGTAAGTCAGTTGAATTTTTAAGTATATTTAAACATTGATTGCATTTATTTTGATCTATTAAACTATGATTGTTTTTTCTTTGACTAATAAAAGTTTCTAATATTCAATCGAAGGTTTCACATAACAGAAAGTTGTATCATTCTATTTTTAAAAATTAATAATAAAAATAGGAAAGACTTATTTAAAATTATAAATTTGAAGACTATTTATTTTTTTTCTTTTACTTTTGCATTAATTAAATGATATATGTAATTCATTTGTTATATAATAAATTAATAAAAATAAGAAAGATTTTTTTCGTCTTTTGCATTAATTAAATATCATATATATGTAATACATTCATAGTATAATAAATTAATAATTCTGAGTCCTAAATTTTATACATTTGTAGTATAATAAAATAATAATTCTGAGTTCTAATTCTTATTAAATTTTGATAAACCCCTTCCACTTGCCAAACCTAAATCATTTACGCTTAAGTTTATTGCTAATATTAAAATTAATGATTAATATGATAATGATGATATTTGATCAATATATGTAAGAATAATAACAATTTTTAATGAAAATTTTATTTTCTTAAATATCATAATATTTCTAAATAAGATACTATTTTGTTTATTTTGTCAAATTATGAAACCAAAATTTTATTTTAAAATAATAAATCATGTTTTGAGCATACAATCCATATAATGAAAGCAAAAAAACAGAAATGTGAGAATCAAATTTTAAATAATATTCGCATGCAAAAGAAAATGTTATAAGATTCAAAAGGCTTGAATATATAGTTTATGAAAACTTATAGATATTGAAGGAAAAGCAATATGTCTATGGATTTTGAGATAGTTGTAAATATTTCTCTAATAGTTAGAATTAGATGAATGAAGCTTTTACAAGTTCATTGTCAATATATTATAGTTTGAAAATTTTTCTAAATCTAATATTATATTAATTTAGATACAATAGGATTCTCAATATTCTCTTGTTACAGAGCTAAAAAACTTTATAAGAAAATAATCAAATATCAGCCTTAATCAATTACTCAATGATCAATCTGATAAATAATAAGAAATTGAAGTACTAATAGTGAATCTGAATCTGAAATTTTAAGAAATAGAAAAAAACTCTTAATGAGTATAAAAAAAACTTTTCATTATATTTCCATGTTTGAATATATTTATTAATTTTGTTTCAGTATTAAAAAATCTAATAATCTTCCTAAACAGAAAAATGGCTTCGAAGTATTAAATCGAACTTTAAAGAAACAAGCAAAATAGCTTTTAAAAACTTGGATAAATATGGGTTCATGTCACTTGCCCTACAACAATTGTTAGACAGCTATTTTTTTAATAATATTCTTAAAAATATTACCAAAAAATAGCTATCAGACAAATTGTTGTAGAGAAAGTAACATGGCCCATTGTAAATATATTCTATACATGTAATTTGACTTACAGTAAAACTTTTAGCAATATAATTAAATAAATTCTTTGTTGAATAAATATGAAAAAAAACATCAATTATTTCTTCAAAAATCTTGTGATTCTATTATTCTTGTATGTGGATAAAGTGGTGGCAGTTGTAACCAATTTTTGTGTGACAAATAAGCACAAACTAATATATTTATATAAGTATATTCAGCAGGTGCTTATTTGTCATGCCAAAGATTGGTCACACTTCAGCGGCAAATAGTGAGATCCTAAAGCTTTGTAGTATTGCATTATGAATTAACTCAATTTATTCCTAAATCGGTGAAAATTTAAGAATGATTTAGGTCAATTCAAAATTGACCTAAATTGTAAAATGATGTCGAACAGCAATACTAGGTGCATTATATATTGCATATATACTTGGAAATTTTCTATTGTTATTTCTAATAATAAATATTTTAATAAATGCTTTTGTTAAATTATTAGCAAGTAAGCATAAACCTAATTATAATTATTATTAAAATTATTGTTTAATAATTAATAATTTTTATTTTTAATAATAAATATTTTAATAAATGTTCTTGCTAAATTATTAGGTAGTAAGTGTAAGTTTAATTATAATTATTATTTATATTATTGATAATTTATATATATTTATTTATATTTATATATATATTCAAATATTATATTGTGCACCTATAGTGTTGTTGGTGTTAATTAGGGTTAGGGTGCAATTTTAGAGATTTTTTATATATATATAATATATTATATTATATATAAGGTTCCAATTTTAGTTCCTATGAGGTTTTGGGAGGCTCTAAACATTTTTACTTAAAGTACCCAATCCTGTTTACTTAGTATGTTTTTGAGAAATAGATACCTATGATATTGTATACCTATGGTGCAAAATAATAAACCTGTTAGGGTTTCTAGGTTCAGTTCAGTTCAAGTTCAGGTTTAATAAACCTGAACTACAAATTTTGCAGATCTTTGAACTTGAACCTGAACTGAACTTTGAATTTATGAACCTGAACTGAGCCTGAACTTAAAGTTCAGGTTCATTCAGGTTCAGTTCAAAGTTTATGAACATGTTTAGATTCAGTGAAAACATAGTAAAAAGTGAAAATATGTTTTTTGTCTTTAGAATTTTTAAATTTGAAAATTTTTAACAAAAATATTTTCTTTACTAAGTAAACCTTTTTTTCAACTTATAATTAAAGTCACAGAGAAGCATCTTGCGATCAAAATGGCAGCTAAAACATTAAAATCGGTCCAGTAGATCGTGAGATATAAGTATTTTTGTCTTTGCGATTATATATTTTTTTTATATAAATAAAGAAGAAAGCATATAGTCGTGAAGACTAAAATTCTTATATCTCGTGATCTACTGGGCCAATTTTAATGTTTTAACCACCATTTTGATTGTAAGACAATATTATACAACTTTGATTAGAAGCTAAAAGGAGATTTACAAGTAAAGGTTTAAAAATCACAATATTTCTATAATTTTATTAATAAAATTATAAAAATATTGTGATTTTTAAATGTTTGCTTAGTAAATCTCTTTTTAGCTTCTAACTAATGTTGTAAAGGAGCATCTTGCTATCAAAATGGTGGTTAAATCGTTAACTTTGACCCAGTAGATCACGAGATATAAGTATTTTAGTCTTTATGACTATATGCTTTCTTCTTTATTTATATAAAGAAGAAAACATATAATTGCAAAGACAAAGTTCTAGTTAAAAAATTTCAAATTCGAAAATTTTACTATATTTTGTCATTGAACTTTGAACATGTTCATGAACTTTGAACTGAACATGAACTGAACATGAACTTGACTTAAAAGTTCAATACTGAACTGAACTGAACATGAACCTCACTTGAAAGTTCAATATTGAACCTGATTGAACTGAACCTGAACCTGAAGTTGACCAAAGTTCAGTTTCAGTTCGGTTCATAGGAACACTAGTAAAAGGTTCCTGTTTAGGAACTTTCACTCACCCAGTATACTTTTAATCACACAATTAGAGTAATAGTTTTATTAGGATAGTGATTGTGGTGAAATAGATAATTTAGAGAGGTAGATATATTGGAGAAGTGAGTTTGTTGGAAAAGCGGATTTGTTGATTAAAAAGGGATTGTTTGAAAATAGTATAATTGAATTTTTAGCAAATTAAGCTGATTTTAACTTTAAATTTATATTAGAGATGTCTGGGTTCTATATAGATATAAAATAGCTGCTTAATATGTAAGTATCAAGGCAGCTATGTGCCATCCAATCGTTCTGTTCGCATGATTATGAATGGAGAATTTCTATTGGCTGATATATTAAAAAAATTAAAATTTTAAAACCCCACCTCACCGACCTGGCCGGGATATGAAAACCAATAGTATAAGTTTGTGTAGCCTTACTGTGATCATCAAATTTCGTAGATCACACATCACTGAGAATCTGGAAATCTTAAAATCGGGCAATTTAATAATCATATCTCAACACCCACCAGGCAAATTTTAATGAATTTTTTGTTATTTGCATTCTACAGATTCGTGGAATTTAAATAAAAAAAGTTCATTAAATTTGACCTTGTGGTTGTCAAGAAACCTTCGCTCAAAGTTAAAAAAAATTCAACAGAATTTTTCTTGAACTTTTAACGAATATATCTTGACAACCATCATCTCAATTTTGATAAATTTTTCCTTTTTATGTTCGTAAAATTCAAATAAAAAATGGTTATTTAATTTAGGTTAATATTTATGAGATATTTTTATTCAAAGTTGAGAAATTTATCGCTTTTGATAGACATTGAATTTTTTAAAACTTTGATTGAAGATATCTTGGTAACTATCAATCCAAATTTGATAAGCATTTTTTTATTTGAATTCTACAGATTCATAAAATTCAAAGAAAAAAAACTTCATTGAATTTGACTTTGTGGTTGTTGAGGTATCTTCATTTAAATTATGAGAAAATTCTACGCAATTTTTTATAAAACTTTGAAAGAAAATATCTTGACAGCCACCAAGCCAAATTTAATAAATTTTTCTTAATTTAAATTCTACTGGTTTGTAGAATTTAAATAGAAAGGTTCATTAAATTTGACTTGGTGGTTGTCAAGATATCTTTATTAAAAGTTTAAAAAAAAATTAAAAATAAGATACAAGAAAAGGCTTGAAATTTCCCATATTATTTAACAGTACAAACAACCAGCTCTTGTATATTGGTTGATAAAATGCTAAAAAAGCAAAAATAGAAGAGAAATTTTGGAAATTTTTATTTGTTAGCAAGAAATTTAGATTTATTTGCAAAAAAAGTCTTAAATTTGGGAATTTTGAAGATTTCCATGTGATCGTCAGTCATTTTATGATCACAGTAAAATTGAAATAAAAAAAAAGTTCTTATTTCATAATAAATTTATCTAATACAGTCGACCCTCTCAAAACTGATCCTTTCAAAACTGATAACCTGTCAAATCTGATACACAATTATCATTCCAGTTATATAAATCTGTTTACAAATCCGATAACCTCTCAAATCTGATACAAAACCTGTCTACCATGCATACCGATTCTGAGAGGGTTGACTGTAAAAGTAAACATTTACCTATGCAATTTTCAAATTTTTTTTTCTTTGTATATCAAAATAAGATCTTGCATATGCTCACTTACTCTTTCACGAACCTTTGCTCTAAACTTAGGTTGCTAATCTCGTTATCGTTACAGTGATAGATACAAATTACATGGTACACTTTAAAGATAAGCAAAATCATATATACCAATCAGAAATGCATAAATATTTGTCCTATCCCGATGCAAATCTCTCATTATTTTCCTAAAGAAGAAAGGATTTATTTAATAATACAATACACACTCTCATTTCAAACTCCCTTTGAGCAACTCAAGCGACTAGTTTATATTTTAATTTTTCTATATAAAATCTTGATGGGATTGATTGAGGTTTCATGCGCACGCATGAAACCCATCTCTAGTGGCATTATCAAAAGAGTGTGGAAATATCAATTTCCTAATAATGTTTGGTTAATAAAGTGCGAGAAATAATAGTAGAAAAGGTGTAGGAATTACTGGAAAAGAGTAGACGAAGGATAAATTGTAGAATCATAGGTTAGAAGAATAACACGTATAAACCGAAAAACATAATGATTATACTTTCCTTAATGTCCAACTATCATTAAGCCGAATTCTTTAATAAAAAATTCATCCCGCATAACAGATGATTTATGCAGTCCCATAAAGCTTCATTTATTGCTCTCCTAATTCTTGGCACTACAATGGACTGACGAACTTTGAATTAGATACGTATTGTAGTAGGTTTTGGATACGACCAATCAAAAAGCGTTCAAAGCCATGCCTATTTTAAACACATGGTTTTGAAGCGACCAATCAAAACGTTAAACTGGACAAACCCAGAATTATATTATCTGTTTTAATTTCATTCATACGTACGAATGTATCATATGTCTTACTTGTTACGTGTTGCCTTAATCTCGCACATACGTACAATATCAAATTTTTTAAAGCAATATTTGTTTGTGTAACACTGTCACGAATAAAACCACTCCCATTGAAACTACTATTAATAATAGAATTATTATTACTGATGCGATTAAATTCTTTATTAATGAGATAATTTTTTAAATTAAATTTCCGAGTATAGTCTGATATTATCTAATTCCCTTGATATATAGCTTCGGAAATTAGCTGCTGTTGATAAATATAAACATCTAAATATTATCCAAATTTTATGGAGTCACTAATGGTAATTAAACATATAAAACTTACAGAGAGGACATTAATTCACGAACACTCTGTTTTACTGGTTCTTTACTATATAGTTAAAATTTGATCGGTGATTAGTGATACAATAGAATCGTCTCAATGATGTTACGGCATAAGCCATAACTAACTAAAGCTTACGTCGTAACTGGTTATGGAAATCATTGAGACGTTCTACTGATCACTACTAGTGATATAGTGATCCAATTTTGACGATTTTAATATCATTCGAATTCTCTCATTGAGATGGTTTGAATGGTACCAAATAAACAAGAATGGATCACTACATCAAAAGATATTGCTAGTAAAGATATATTTAGTAAAACAAAATGTTCAAGAATTAATGTCCCCTATCTCTGGAAAACAATGTGATCTTTATAATTAACGTACTAATTTCTTATTTAAACAGATCCCTTAAAGAATCAATATAACTTGATTCTACAACATGCTACAAACGGAAATTTATACGAATACTTAAAAAGTGACTCTTCGAAATTAAATGGTCTGATAAACTACATTTGCACATGAAATAGCTAAAGGGATATCATTTTTACATGATAACAAAATTTTTCATAGAGATCTTGTAAGAACTTATATATATATATATATCATTATTTTTAATTAATTAATGTATATTAAACAACTTTTTTTTTTTCCGTTAGCATTCAAAAAATATTTTAGTTAGTCATAATTGAATTAATTGCAGATTTTGGAATGTCTAAACACATGAAAGAAATAACATGTTTAAAGCTAGTAAAATGTACACATATTTAGAGCCTCAGTGCTTTGAAGATCATGAATATAAATGTGTCAAGAAATCTGATATCTATAGTCTCGGAGTAATCTTTTGGGAGATTTCTAGTGGTAGGCCACCTTTCGATTACTTTGAAAACAGGGATTCATCTATTCAAAGGAAAAAGGGAAACTCCCGTAGAGAACACACCAGATGTTCTTTATCGACGTTGTTAGGACCAAAGACCTGAAAGATTAATCAAGTTCTTGAAGAATTAAAAAATATGCGACTTTCTTTAATTGACTATCAAATGGATTGAATGTAATATCATCGAAGGGAGAATTAATGAGCATAAGATGGATGGATTTGAAGATTATAAATTTATCAATAGTGGTGCTTTTAGTCAAGTTTATAGAGCAAGATTTAAAAGTACGAAGTATCTATGTGCAATGAAAATAATTGAAAAAAATAACCATACTATAAAGAAATTCTATTGAGGTAAGTAATATTTTATGCAGGTCATTAGGTAAACATTTATTTTACATGCTAAAATGTGCAATTGTGACAGATAATATTCAGATAGAGCATATGCTTTTCGTAGAATCTCATGAGTAGATTATTAAAATTTGTGGTATTACATACAAAATTGATCAAATAGATGCAAATTTAGTCAAATATGTACTTATTCTTGAGTACGAGGATAATGGTCTTTGCGAGAATATTTGCACCAAAAATTCGGCAAAAATCGAATGGGCGTTAAAAATCAAATATGCAATTCAACTCGTAGAAGCCGTTAAATGTCTGCATGCTCATATTATTATTCATTGTGATCTGGTAAATTTTAAAAATGCTTCGTGTAATTACTGTATAATCCTAGTAAATTTTGATTAATTTTTATTTAAATATTAAAGCATCTTAATTATATACTTATTCACCAAGAAACTTTAAAATTAGCTGACTTTGGATTATCACAACGTGTCAAAGAAGCTTCAATGTCTCAAACCAATACATCATATTGATCCTCAATGTTTTATAACAAAAACAAGTCAAAATGTAAATATTTGCAGATATAGAAAAAATAAGAATCGGATATTTATAGTATCGGAGTTATTCTTTGGTAAATATCAAATGAAAGATAACTTTAAAACGTAGATCTAACAACTCTACTAGATAGAATAACAAACGGGCTACGAGAAAACCCAACACCATGAATATGTTGTTATTTATAAAATTAAGTTTAATTATAATTTATTTTTATATTTTTAAACCTTTAAATCATAAATATTTGACTTATTAGGGTGCTGGCAGAATATGCCAGATGATCGACCATCCATCGAAGAAGTAGCTTTGGTATTAGAAGATTTTATTGTTCAAGACATCACAGACAATGATAGTTTTGATTTATCTGATATATCAGAATTTGAAGAATTTATTAAGAACACCTTCGGAAGCATTAAAGACAATAATATTAAATTAAATGCTATGGCGGATGAAATGACTCTCTTTGTAAATAATCTGTATTCGACTTTAGTTAACTATCTAACGAAGGTAGATCAGTTGGTATATAATTACCAACTTAATATCTTAAAGTGAAAAAACCAATAAAGAAGTTTTCAATGGTTATTGACAAATAACAATCATTCAAAATATGTTTGCCTACTTTGATTGTTTTATCATTGGAAAATTGGCACAGATGAAAATAACTTAGCAACTCTTAATTTATTCGTCGATGCGGCAAAAAAAGGAGATTCTATTGCACAATATTTTGTTGGAACGTGTTATGCAGAGGGTTGGAACAACAATATGAATTAGAAAGAGGCAATTGAATAGTAGCGGAACGTATGCTTGGAGAGTATACTATAAACTTAGAAGACGTAATAATGCATTTTATTATCTCAAGAAAGCAATTGAAAATGGAAATATCAATGCGCTGAATACCTTAGGATTATGTTACCAAAAAGGTCAAGGAACAGGTACTAGTAAAATTGAAGGATTAAATTATTTGAAAAAGCGGCAAGATAGAGATTATCTGCTTCACAATATGAGCTTGGAAATTGTTAAAAATACGGTATAGGAACTGAAATAAATTTGAAAAAAGCATTAACTTTGTACAAAAAGGCTTCAAAGGCAGACCATAATTATCAAATTCATTAAACACGTGTCGAAATTAAAATCAGAAATAATAAAAAATAAGTCAATTATAAAAAAGTCACTTTAGGGGCTAGTCTAGCAATGTGATAAATTTAATATTGCGAATACCACCGTATTTTTATTACAAAAAAATTGATATTTTATTATATATCTGATACTTATACGTACATGATAAATCATATATATATATATGTATATATATTTGGAGCTAATTTAAATTGTCTTTTTATCATAGAAATCACGTACACGCTTTTAATATTCAATATTAAATTTTCCCATCACAAAATTTGCCGATTCTTTGATATTATTATTTTCAATATCCACCAATTGATTAATAATTTAGGTCGGTTTTTAATGTAATTAGTTATTAAACTTATTGTACAATGATGATTTTGTATCTTAATAATGTGACACTGATATAAATAAGCAAATAATTTATAAGGAAATATATATTTTTCTTCTTCAATAATAACTAATCATTATTGTCTGTTTCACATCCAATAACTATAATTATGGAATTATGAAGATATAATTTTAGATCACAAATCTTTTTATTGAATAGTTAAACCATACATTGCCTTTAATGTAACTCAAATTTTAAAGATTGGGTTACTCATACCTTTAAAATCTTCCGAACAGTTCATTTAATTAATCAAACAATAATAACTTAGGAACACAATTGCCTAGTTGAATTTTATGAACTAATTTGTAGATACACAATGCACCTGAGTAGTATAATACTGTTATTTTTTGCAACTTCGGTCAAAGTGAATTGGCAAATCTTCATATATTTATAAAAATATACATTTTATTTAAATTTTTGGGGGCGAACTTCTCAATTAGAAGATTAGTTTAAAAAATCAAGGCCATTATTTTTTAATTAAGTAAAAATAAAAGAAAAAGATACTAATTCAAATAAAAATTTTTATATAAACGTAAATTTTAATTTTTAATATTTTTTCATAAAAAAATGAAACGTTTAGGTAATTTATTGTAGGGCTGTTCATTAGAAGGATCCGCTTACATCATCGGCAATCACACCAAGTGACAATTTACTAACAATTTACGTATATCTGCAATTAATAAATGCTACCTTAATCCCGCGTGATGTCGGATAAATGAACCTTAGGTAAAAAAAATGACTATCGTGAATTGAGCAGTATCAGTATTAGAATAAGAAAAGTTTATTATAAACCATTATAATAGCTCTTCAAGATTAACATTTAATGTTGAGGTATTGTTTTACATGTTAAAATTTCGCAGAGTTAAAAGTTGCATTTGCGGAGGTATTGCGTTTAGAAGGGTTGTATTTAGAGAGGTCTGACCGTATAATACTATAATACTATCACTAGAGCTTAGATTTTCATTTATTAAAATACCAATAAATTTTTAGATAAACGCTGAAAAATTTAACCATCATATTACAAAATTTATTGAACTATTTTATTTATGTGTGTATTAAAAATATCACGAATTCTAAAATTAATAAATGATACTAACTTGCTTAAAAATTAGATAATAAAATATTATCTATAAAGGAATTTAACAATTAATAACAATGCGTTCACATGGTACCAATGTAATATATACATCCACATCTTTTTTAATATTATCATCCAAATCTAAATATCTTTTTACACCCACATAATTCAAGGACTTATTTCGTTTGCAGAAATTGATTAACGCTTTAGCTTTTTCCTCATCATCTAAGTGACTAATTATTAGATTTTTTAAGGGAGCATTGCAATTTTTGAGCAAAATATCAATATATAAATCTAAAAGAGAATACGTTAAGTCAAGATATTGCAATGTTAATGGCAATATCTCTGCAAACTGAACAACTCGTTTTTTCTGTTCATCATCATCATCTATGTCAGAAATATATGATAACGTGAGAAATTGAAGTTTTTGTAAATTACCAATAAGATCTAGGAATAGAGAGGAAATTTCAACATCTTC
>CAJVPY010000601.1:0-25308 GCA_910591965.1 Dentiscutata erythropus | reverse complement strand
ATTTTAAATAATTAAAAAAGTAAATCAGAGATATATTTATAGTAATTATGCAGGCAAATTTGCCTGCAAATCTCTACCAATTAAGGGATATAAATTATACAAATAAATGATATTTTTATATATTATATAGTATAAAAACCAAATAAGCCTTAATAAGCCAATAGAAATATTGAGTAAGCCTAACTGAGCTGGCTTAATTTGAAACACTGAATCTTTCTGCTTGGAAAGCTAGAAGAAGAAGGTTAGAAAAGAAGATGATTTTGATAAGCTGTAAATCTATTTAAAAAAGTATTGAAATATTTAGTTACAGGGTAGATTAATATAGTATCAATATGGAGATAAACTTTACTATAGCAAATTAAATATGGGCAATTTGAACTCATGATGCCACTGAAATTAATTTTCAAAAAAGGTCTATAGTCAAACCTCCATAAATGCAATCTCTATAAATACAATACCTCTTTAAATACACGTTTCTGATCTGGCTATAAGAAATCATTAATGCTAAATACGCATTCTATATTTTGCAAATGCATGTCTACTCAAAAGATTTTCTATATCATACTAACCTCCCTAAATGCACATAGCCAATCAGAATTTAGTATTCAAGTTGTGTTATACAAGCCTGCAAATCAAATATTAAAAGCTGCAATTTGATTAGCTTTCTCTAAATGCAAACCTCACTAAATACATGATTGAAGCTAGTCTGTACACGTTGTATTTATAGAGGTTTAACTGTATTTCATCTTCATTAAAGCAAATTAAAATTTTTTATAAAAAGAGCAAATAGAATTTATATATTTATACTCTTTATAATTTTATCTATTCAAAAAAAGTATTAAAAAATTTCATCTTTTAAGTAAAATAGATCAAAAACAATTTCATTTTAAAATTTTAATTTCGAAATTTAGAACCCAAAATAATTTCATCAGCATGTATAATTTGGACACCCTTGGTGTTGCAAAAAGTTGAGTTAGTGAATACTTAAAAAAATTAGATAGACTTTAGTCAATATATTATACTCCTTGTAAGTTTGTATATTATACTAATAAAGTATTGACAAGATTGCTGAATTTATAAAAAAAATATTTTTAATAATTTTATTTAGTGCTTAGCACAATCAAACAAAAATTTGATAGTCAAATATTTGTGATTAAGTTAGATATCAAAAAATCGTAGATTAACCAATATATACTACAGTATATATATATCAGATATATATAGTCAATTTTCATTATAGTTACACTGTCTGGCAAAAACTTGATATGACTATAATAAGAGAAACATAATAATAGTTATATCATGTGATTATAGTGAGAGTTAATTTTATATTACTTTAAATGATTGGTATATAGTCTTAAAAAAATGTAACTATTTTGGGTATGACTATTGTGGGAGTTGACTATATGTAGTATTTTATTATTTAATGTCTAACTTAATCACAAGTATTTAACTATCAAATTTTTGTTTGATTGTGCCAAACACTAATTTTGTTAATAAAATTATAAAAAATATGAAATTTATATTTTGGTGCACCGTGCACCATGGTGTACCCCCTAGCAAATTCTTAAGTTAATATTAGTTAAAGTTAGGGTTAAGTTAGAGTTAAAGTTTAGGTTAGAGTTAGGTAAAATTGCAAGAGGAACATTTTTACTTAGTTACATAACAGGGGGTTACCCTAGTAAAATTTTGAAATATAGCAAATTTTAAGTAAAGTTATGATTAGTTAAAGTTAGGGTTAGGGTTAGGGTTTAGGTTAGGGTTAGATAAAATTGTGTAATGATCATTTTTTATTAGTTGCACAACAGAGGTTATTCTAGTAAAATTTTAAGATATAGCTAGGGATGCACCACAGGTGCACTATTTTTTAAAATCCAAAAAATATTATGATTTTCAAAATTCTACTAAGTAAACCTCTTTTTAACTTCTAAATAAAGTTGTAAAAAAACTGGGTTGCAATTAATATAGTAGTTAAAATATTAAAACCAGCCTGATGAATTATAAAATATAAGTATTTTAGTTTTTACAACTAAATAGCATGTTTTTTTTATATAAATAAAAATATATATATATAATTATAAAGACTAAAATACTTATATCTCATAATCTACCAGGCTGATTTTAATATTTTAACTGCCATATTGATTACAAAACACTTTTTTACAACTTTACTTATAAGTTAAAAAGAGGTTAGCTTAGTAAAGAAAAATGCTTTCTTTAGAGATTCTTAATTTCAAAAAAATACCATTTTTTACTATGTAATCAGACAGACAGAAAATGCAAAGTTACTTTTTTGATATTTAATATTTGATACATCAAAAAAGTAACTTTTGCATTGCCGTGTGCAGAAATTAAAGATCTGTCACTTTATTTCAAACAACTAAATAACTAAAAGATAGATTTTAAATATAGATAACTAGAATATATAGTAGTCTAAGCTTTAATACTTGCAAATTAAATAACAATGTATTTTATATTTGTATAGATTATTTAATAGTAATAAAGTTAAAAACCAAACCTTATCTTAACATCAAAAAAAAGGTTAAAAAAAAAAACTATTTGTTAATTCTTAAAAGATTTTTGCTACAAGTAACTGGTGGTGATCATCACTGCTTTTGTTAGAATATACAGTTTGGGATATATAGGAGAGTTATATATAATAGTTTAAATTTTAGTTAGAGTAGGTTTTAAACATTTTTGCATAGTATCTCTGACATGAATTAGCTAGTAGATTTTTGAGATATAGCATCCTACCACTGGTTATAGTTAGTAATATTCTTATTAAAAACTAGTAATTAAAAAATAAAAAAATTCTTAATCTACACTAGTGTATGAAACATGGGTATTAATAATTAATTAATTTGCAAATCTGTGTAATATATAAAATTTATAAAAACAAAAACTGCTTAATATTAGGGTTAGGGTTAGAGAGTATTTTATACTAAAATTTTGCATAGATTATTTATTGTTAGAACCCTAAAGTGGTTTTATAAGCAAAATTTTGAGTTATGACTATACCCGTGTTTTATACACTAGTGCTGTAGTGTACAAATAGAAATCGTCAAATAAAAACAAGTTTACTAAAATGCATCTATGGTGTTCAACACCATAGGTCCCTATTTCTCAAAAATGTACTAAGTAAATGGGATCGGGTACTCTAAAAAACCTTACAAGAACTAAAATTGGACCTTATATTTAACATATATTATAATATATAAAAAAAAAATTTATAAAAATGCTTCCTGACCCTAAATTTTATTAAAAACAATTATATATGGTGTTGAACACCATAGGTGCATTTTATAATAATTGAATAAAAAATACTAGTGAGATATTTATAATTGGCTATTAAAATTGAAATTAAAAAAACAGTATTATATAAATATACTGTATATCTCAAATTAATATAAATAAATTTTTATAAAAATGATTTTTTAAAAAATTAAATTAGAGACAACTTTTAGAAACCAAAAATTAAAAATTTTCAAAAAAATAATACATAATTTAAGTGATAAGAATCACTTCAATTAATTAAAATAATTGAGTAGCATCTCGATCCTTAGTAAATTACATCAAGAGAGCTTAAGAGAGCTTAAGAATAGCCTTATAAAGTATAATAATCAATCAGGATTTGATTATACGTAATTATAAAATCACGTGCTTTATTTGGAAAATGTCTATGTCCAATAAAAATACAAACAGTATCGATATGAAATATTCATGCCTATTGGTCCATATTGTCAATGTCAATATTAAGCGAACATTGTAAAAGATTTATTTAATTGACATCATTATTTTTCGTGTCAATGGCTAACAACCGTTGCCCCAATCTAACGTAATGCTTTCCGGAGAACGGAGTGTTGGTATTATAATTTCTTATTTTATATTCTTTATTATAAAATTTTAATATAGATGTTCATTTAAAATAGTTTAATTTGATACTTTAAAGGATATATTTTAACTATAAAAATTTTATCTGGAGTATATAATGACCAGTAAATAATTGGAAATTTTAATAAAATAGACCCAGGACCATATGCAAGTTTATGCATTAGCATTTGCATCTTGCATAAGCTTTTGTCATCTTTATCTTGCATTAGTAATAGACTTACTTTATTTGTATCTTTCATGCCATTCGTCATCCAAAATTTATTTAAAATATTACTTGTCATATATATTTGGTTCGTATCTCACGAAAGCAATATTTGTCATATAAAAATGTAAAGAATTGATAAATGAACGAACAGTTTAAACGTGTTTTTTTCAGTGTAATTATTTAATTATGTGAAATCTAATAAAGTATCCAAGGAATATAGCGGGAATATTACTCCTATTGACTGCTTAATGACAGAATTTTCACACGATGTACAGTTTCAACTATAAATATTATACTTGAATTGCAAATATGGTATTTTATCAAAGTAATATATTTTAATAATACGAACACGCTTGTTTTTTAGGCGTCTACTCTGGAAAAAACGGTCAGTTATATTGTACGTGCAAATATGTTATACCATATCATATTTGGTATTCGGGTTCGGAAGCGGAGCAAACTCAGGTAGTTGGAAGTAATTGCATGATTCAGCAAAATTCATTGATTCCGTAGAATTCTAACAAATAAATTTTGTTTTATTGTAGCCATTTCAGTTGTTTCTGTATCATCTCCATTAACTAGCCGATGGGGTTCTGGGCAATAACCGTGAAAATGAGGAAAAAGTGTTAGATTGCGATAAATATACATTGGTCATCCTAAAGGGGAAAGAATTGACAATATATACTAATAATAAAATACAAGTGTCCGAGCTTTCAAAGCGGTAAAATACATGATTGGTGTTAATAAACGTTATTCAAGTGTAAATCATTTATTACAAATTATATGTCAATAGCACGTGATCTGTATTGAACGTGTGAATATTGAATTTTATGTTTCAAAGTTACTAATTTTTTTTATTTTAGTTGGTAGGGGGTATTTTCTTTTCGGGTGTTCCAACGTATGACAATGATCTGACAATCCTGTGGTGCAGCATTTTCATTTTATGAAACATTTTGAATTTTTCCACAATTGGACACACAAGATTTTACGTATGCATGTGAGCTTACCCGGAGTGTTGGCTTCGGAAAAACATGTAAAGCTTAATGTTAAATCACAACGGCCGATGATAATCTTTAATCTATGTCCTCAGAATTGAATGGATGTTTCAGGTTTATACAGTTTTCAATAACGACAAGTATAACAAAATGTTAACTAGCACCTATATACAATTTTTATTACTGTAATATATAATAAAATCAGAAATTTAAGAACATATTATATATTTGTATGCATTAGGAGTTTAAGACATATTAGGTTATATACCTAATATATTCATTAATGCTCAAGGTCATGCAGAATTGACGACTGAAATTTATTAATTTATTTTCCACAGATTTTATTCTAAGACTAAAAGTTTTATTAAAATTGGCCTATCAAAGTCTGTTACATGCACCGAAATTATGTTCTATTCCTTTAATATTAAACTAGCGGGTAATTATCTCCACTAATTTTTAAAGAAAAAACATAGGTTACAATTTGTGGCTATTAAAGATCCGAACATTCATTCTTATTCACTCTTATTCGCTTTTATTTATTCTTATTCACTCTTATTTTGACTTACTGAATGATAAAATTAGAAATTTTGTATGCATGGGGTAGATTTACTAATCTTAATTTTACCATTTAAACATTAATGAAATGAATGACTGTTTTTTATTTCCGGGGATAGTGTAACATAAAATTTTACACCTTGCGTACGTACGTATTGATAGGTGACACAATTGCACATGACGATCCACTAGCCACTAATGCGAAATTTTAATATAAAAGGAGATAAAGATGAGAGCTTACCATCGACCGAGAGCAAAAAAAAATCAAAACCTCGCAATAAAATCTATTTGGATATCTGTATTTTTTAATTGCAAAGTTCTCGATCAATAGATATCTTGACTTTACTATCTTTAACCTTTCAGAATTTATTGTATAAATCCCTTTAAAAATGCAAGTTCAATTTATTCACGAAACCCTTTCCTTCTCACCATCTCCATCCCTTCAGCATGATAATGATTCACTCCTTATGCAGCAGATTTCAAATCCGCCATATCATCTTACTTTATCCTTGAATCTTTTATTAGCCCCAAGTCGAAAAAGTCCAACGCACTTACCAAGACCACAAAATTCCTTTGTTTTATTCAGAAAGGACTATAACACGAAAATGCGTCAATTAAATCGTAATAGTTCTAATAAACTAAGTGCAAAGATTATTTCAGAGAATGCCAAAGTTGAGTGGAGCAGGCAGCCACCAACTGTAAAAAACTTTTTCAAAGTTTTGGCCAAAGAGGCTGACAAACGGCATAAGGAAATGTTTCCTCACTATAAATATCAGCCTAAATGTAAATCAAGAGATAATAGAGATGAAAATGAGGAGTCCGCTTCCCCAATAAATTCTGAATCGTTAGAAGATACCACACATGTGGTTGAAATCGATTCAACTTCGGATAACAATGACAGTATAGGTTCTGATACTGACATGTTTGATACATATTTTGATTACAATGCATATTGTAATAATTAAACGAAAAAAAACCCATTAACCAACCCATTGATATATATAACGAACATTTTTTCCTTTATTTTATTTTATTATTCACATTACATATAAATATATTTTCGTTATTTTGAAAGCTTTCATTTTTTTTACGATTTTTGTTCTTCACGTTTTTAACGTATTTACCCAACATATGTACCCGGGTATTTCCCTAGTTCGTTTTAGTACCCTAGGTGTGGGGTGATATACTGTATGGATATGAATATATTTTATTATGTTTTCGCCAAAGATTGGCTCAAAATCTCAAAATCGTTACATGGCACATCTACATGTTGGGTAAATACGGTACATTTTACAATAGCTAGCTAGTTTGAATTAAATGACAATTGTCTTATCTATATGCGTAAATTAAAGCATATGCTTTTTAGTTATAAGATAAACACTGACAACAATTTTAAGATATGTATCATATTAGGTTTTATTTTTGAGTCTCAAAAACTTTTAATAAAAAAAATTTATGATATGATTTTTAATTTCGCGTTCGTGTGTGTCACATGAATTATTAGCCCTACTAGCCACTTGTTTCAGCCACTATTAACTTGTTTTAGCCACTATTTGAAAATCGCTTATCAAACTCGGTTATCATTTCCATTATGGTTAACTTTCAAATATATTTTTTTTACTAAGACTGCATCAAGCCAACCAAATTCCATAAAATCGTCTTTATTCTTAAAACAGCGTAACAGTTTTTATCTATGCATGAAGTTAGTAAAGTGACGATATTCTAAGGAATTTTTCTGTTAATTTTATAATAGCCACACCTATGAAATTTAGGTTTATTTTTGAATATATGCTAAAAAAAAAGCAGAACCAATATTTGTGTATGTCTATTCCATACAGTATTTCTTATAATATCGGATATACACATATAGTTTAGTAGTTTTGTGTTCTAGATATTTCGAAAATAATTAAAGCATACATGCAAAATTTAATTAAAAAATGTTTCCAAGTCCTAACGACTTAAAATATAGATAATGTATACAACAGATCTGTCATCAATTTATTGTCTCGAAGTTATAAACACGTACAGTACATTTTAGTAACATAATAAAAAATATTCGGCAGCTTACTACGAGCGTGACTGTCAAATAATTGTTCTCACTCAACTATTTTTTTCTCTGATGAACAAATCTTTCGTCATTCTAAAATTTACACAACCGGTCATAAAATGACAAATGATTCAAAATAAGAAACAAAAATCATGTAAATAACCAAAATAAACTTGTACACTTTAATTCACAGAAAAAAAATCAATGGAATGTATAATATCGCGCGATTTATGTAAGGTAAAGTAAAGAAAGGTGTAACGTGGATTGATAAAACAAAATAACGTAATGAAAAAGGCTTGAGTTATAAATATAATGTATTTCTTTTTTTGAAACGTAAGACGGATCACAGATACCGACAAATTCTCAAAGAGACATATTCATATGTCGATCCCAATACGGACACATTTTTCCGTAAACATGATATTTAACTATTTCGAGAAAAAAAAACATTAAAAGACTCAAATGACGAGAATTATGTAGATATATATTGAACATTACTGTATAATATACGTAAATATATATTGGATATTACTGTATAATATTCTGAGAAATATCGGGTTACTATTGTAATAATCCGAGATGTTGTGTACCCCGGTATAAAGTTTCACCCATAAATGATAAGGCACTGCATTTAGAAGAACCGAATGAGAAAAAACGGTCTGAATAAAAATAATTTTAGAGGTAATGTACTTCGAAAGAACAAAGGTTCAAGATTCTTTTTGTTGTCACGGTATCGCGTATCTTATTGGGTGCAAGATGATGCAGGCTGATGTTTGGCTGATGCGTATAACGTTGTTCAAAAAACGGCTATGATCGCTGTTTAGCGTATTTCAAATTTCCATTCAAGTACACAATACAGAACTAATATGGTATCTCGTGTAACAAACCTTATTTAAGTGAAAAACACAATGTTATTTTGGGATACAATGGATAAAGATTTTTTTCAATTTCCCGACTTTTTTCACAATTTATAATATTTGAACTATTCAAATTTATTATTTAGAATCTGTTGTAAACAAACATATATTTTTAATATTTTTAATATATACTAATATGAGAGAAAATCTATTCAATTAATAGACGATCTCTCATTTATTGAATATAAATATAGTACGTATGGAATTAAACAATTGATTGCTTTTATTACTTTTAATAATAATAATAATTGAAATACTGTACAAATTAAATCCGACGCTATGGCTAATGAAATGCTCTATTGCTTACGTATGTATTGTATATCAATATATGTAGTATCAATATTTATAGTTTGTACTAATGGTCATACCACGCTATTATACCTAGGTTTGGCATGCCTGAAAGCTGTGACAGGTTACGCTGACGATATAACATAGCCATTATGGTCGTCAGTCAATTTGACAGCATAAAGCAAATTTTTTGTGTTGAAATAAAAAACTTTTTATTATGACGCTGGAAGCCGATATTTAAATCACGTGATAACTTTCAATTTAACTCAACCCGTCGTAGAATGAAGTTTGAAAATATGACCGGTAACTTTGTTAATCATAATGAACTCTATAAAAGTTACTGGCTAATTTTTAAACTTGTTACTTCTATAAAAAGTTGATGCGTTTTTGTATATGCACGGTCACGTGATCGTGTAGTACATCACTATCGTTTTTTAATAAAAATGAACTATTCATATCAAATGGTGGGTTATTGTTACTTTATTATTATTATTAGGATAACAATACGGACTACGGACTACGACTACGACGAACGACGAACGAAAAAAAAAGAGCGTATGAACAATTAAACGAAAAAAAGAACATAATAAACAAAAAAAAAATAATCCAACAAAGCACACACAATAAACGAATGATGCCACCAAATGAAATAAACGCGTAAGAGAGAATAAAAAAAAAGCGAAACGAGAAAATGGGTAAAAAATATACCCCCGTTGACACAATTTACTGGCAGTCATCGTTCAACTTGCCAGATATTTCAGAAATGCCTAGGTCTGTCTGTTAATAAACCAGATTATTTTTTCATCGTTATATGTCCGTTTATTTTTTAATTTAACATATCTACATACCTCTTTCGAGCATTGACTATAGTCAATGTACTCTTCAAATTCGTCCGAAGATTCACCCATAAAGTTTTCTAGCGAAACTGGTGAAATTGGCGATGCCGGTTTATCTTTCTTTTTCTCGGGTTCGTAGACGTAACCCGGGTAGATCGCTTTATGCCTTTCGGTGGCGACGGTCGCCAAGATCGTAAAGAATAATTTCACCTGAGGTGAATGATCTTCCCATTGTTGACTTGCTTCTCTTGAAAAATCATGAGTATTCATTAACTTTGTTCGATCTGGGTCTTGTTTTCTCGCCCTTGCAGTATAATCTTTTCGAAACAAAATAAATTTGTTTTGCGCTCGAGGTGGTTTTTGAGATTTCTTTCTTTTACGTGAAGAAAGGAGTTCTTCTACCGGTAAGGTAAGGTCGTAAGGTGGATTTTTCATAATTTCTTTCAAAGCTTCTTCGGGTGAACCTCCAAAAATAAGACTATCCATGTTTTTCGTTTTTTCTGGACTTGCAAAAGAATGCGTTTTTTCTGAACTTGCAAAAAAATGCGTTACTTATATGGAGAATTTCTGTCTTTTCTGGACTTAAAAAATGCGGTCTTATATAGAGAAATATACTGACAGCTGAGCAATCAGAAAAATCAGTGCGACAACAAAATAACTAACTACTGCATTTATTTCGGAATGAGTTCACCGAACACATCTTTTCAAAGGTTTTTGAAATTACTTGTATTCCTTTAATGATGTAGATCTCAAACGTCTTGTTAGATCAATTATTCGATCTAACAATTGATAATTAATTTTGTTTCAAAATGTGGAAAAGCTTGATAATATAATAAAATTTCAAAAAAGTTGCGCGACATGTATGACACATAATAAAATCCGCAAACTCCAAGAAAATTTGGCTTGCGGAATGAATTTTCAATCTGTGCATCGCAGATACTGTATATTAGATACTGTATATAGATTTCAAACACTGATTCAAACCCTCCTTATCACTGACTCTAGCCCTATCATATTGTTAAAAAGAAAAGAAAATTACTTATATTCCTTTAATGATATAATTCAATAATCCTATTAGATAAACTAAATTTCATTCTGCACAATTCTGAAATCCCGTTTACCACTAGCTCTAACCCTAATAAATTGTTAAAAAGACATTATATTATGCATTTAATTAAAGCTTTCTTTATCAATTTATGTAATGCATATATTTTTGTTAGATAGTTTTGTTTCATTCTCTCTTTCAAAACCTCCTCGTTTTTTTTCGGCCGGACACGTAAAAATATCACATGCGAAGCCACAATGATGATAATAAAAAAGGAACTTATTTCATCAAGTGGCGTCATCCGGAGAGATCAAAAATAACTCCGGTAACCTTTATGCTTAATACGGAATAAGCATTACAAAACGATTTTATAAATTGACAAATACTAAACGCAATTTGAATTAGTTGATGATCAATCTTTATTATTATATTATAAATTCCATATTTGTGAACTTTTTAAAAAGCGGAACTTTTAATGGCGTAGTAGGTGATAGCATTTGTTTTTGCTTAAAGAATATTAATAGCAAAAATCCCGCATATTTCTTTGATTCATATTCAAGATTCGCGGAATTGAATTATAACGATAACGATATTTAATCCGGCGACAGATCGGAAATATGGAATTAAAAATACGGCGTGCGGGATCTAATCGTCTTCTGTGCAACGTTTCGGAGTGCCACAAAATTTTGGTATAATTCGCCGACAAAGCTGACCCGATTTAGATTATGGTTAGCCTGATTTATAGTTAGTGTTGGCTAACTCCTACCAAAATTCCGAGTCGGAAGCTTCGTAACTCTGGTCGGAAGGGCCGGAGTTGATCGATTTTGCCCCAAGATCACCAAGAATTTTACTAATGAAACAATAGTCGTTCATTAAGTGAAAAATGCCCAGCTGATAATTTTACTATAGCCTATAGCTCCCGCTAACCCTAACCGAGCACTAACTCCGACGCATTCCGGCCATTACGACCCGGAAATTTGGGGATCCCCCTGTAGAAAATGTGTAGATTGTCAGCGAATTTTACCAAAACCTAAAAATTTAGCGGGCCGATTTGACGATTTTTTACAGAAGGATCCCGAGTCCGGAATGTATCGAGATTAGGGTTAGCTATACTGATTAGCAGGAGTAAAATTATCAACTGGGCATTTTTTACTGACATGGTATTAGTAAAATTCTTAGTGATCTTGGCCCATCCGACCAGGGTTCCGATGCATTCCGACCCGGAATTTTTGAGATCTCCCTGTATGAGTTGATTTGACGATTTTTTCGGTGTACAATTAATTCTCTGAAATTTTATTTGTTATTATATTATTCTTTTTTTTAAAAAAAAAAAAAGCTTTAAGCGAAGATCTTTTTATAAACTTTAAAAAGGTTTCACCGATTGTAGTTTATTTAACAATCTTCGTTAAAGATTTAAAAAATTTTTTGATATTTATACAAAGTTGTGTTAGAATTTGTTTTAAACAAGCTTTTGACAAATTTATTTATTTATTTTTTTAAATAATAATAACAATAATATTAGTTTTTGCTAGTGCTAGATATAAATAAATGAAATTTAATTTTGTTTACAAATTTTAAATACAAATAGTTACCGTATACCCCCAGATATCAGACTCTCTATGTACTATACCCGGGTTTACAAAATGGGGTAAAATATAAGATACAAATAGGAAAAAACTAATAAAATAGAATAAACCTCCAATTATCAGACCCATACCCATACAAGAGACCCATGGGTCTAATTATTTGGTTTTAAAATTGGTAAAGTGAATTAGACCCGGGTCTTGTATACGGCAACTTTAATAAAATTAATTATTTAAATTAAACGATTTAAAAGCAAATTAAATAATTATTGGATTTTATTAATTCTTATACTATTTAGTATTGCAAATTGCACTCTTTTAATGTAGACTAAATTATTTATTCAAGAGCTTCTAAAATCGTTATTTTTGTTAATATACTGTATTTTTTGCTTATTTTTTGAAAATTTTATTATTATTTTTTTTGTATTAAAAGTAAGGGTTTGTTTTAATCTCTATTAATTTGTAAGAGTGCTTTTTAAAGGTTACTCTAATTACAAGTTATAGAATTAATTTCAAATACAATTTGTTTAAACAATAAAATTTAAAATATATAATTTGTTTGTGATAATTTATATAACTATAATACTAGTTTTACTATTTGCAACACTTGAGAAAACTATTTGTAGATCTTATAAAGGCATTTTTTTTATTATAGTTTAATCTACAGTCTAACCTCTCTATAGTAACACCTTTGGGATACAAAAACTGGTGATTATATAGAAGTATAACTAATATAAAGTATACTCTATATAGTTATAGCTATATTAAAAATAAAATTTTGCAATTATATAAAGGTATTATTATATAAAAATTTTTTAATTTAATAGAAATTATCAACTTTGGCTTTAATTTTTTCAACAACTACCAATTCAAATTAGCTAAAATTTTTATTAAAAATAAACATAATATTAGGCTATAATATATTAAAATTTTAGCCAATCTGAATTACAGTCAACTCCCTCTAAGTGCATGTTCTCTCTATATGCATGAAAATAGCCTAGTCCCAAGTCAGAACTTATAAAATAAGTGCATGTTCTATATTCTCTAAATGCAGGTTATTTTTCAAATTATATATATAAAAATATTCTCTCTAAATGCATTTTTAATATATTAACCAATCAAATTTGAGAATATTTATTTAGATAATAAAATAATTAAAATTTATATATTTTATTCTTTTTAATAATAATATAAACTAATAATATATAATACAGTAATATAATATTTTATAAAAATTATTATTATAAAAATAATAAATCTTTAAAAATTAATAATTTTTGATCTATTGATCCAATTTGGATAATTTAACTACTAAAATAATCCTCTCATAGAGGCAACTTTAATAAATCTAAAATCAACCAAATCTGATCACGTGATCTCGAGATTATTAATGTTTATGTTATATTTACTATAGTAAATAATACAAATTATTAATAATTTTAAGTGAGATTATATATTGTAATTAGATTTAGCTAATTTTAATTTCATTAAAAACAACTCTATGAGAGGATCATTTTGGTAGTTAAATCATCCAAATTGGATCAATAGATTAAATGTTATTAATTTTTAAAGTTTTTATTATATTTGTTATTAATAAAATTTTTAATAATTTTAATTTTTTTTTAATTGCAGATTCTCTCTAAATGTAGGTCAAAGTACTGGTCCCGGCAATATGCACTTAAAGAGAGTTGACTGTAGTAGTTTTTTAAAAATTTGTTTAAATTTATAAATAATTTTTTTAAAAAAATATATAATAAAGTAGTATAGTAGTAAAATTGTTAAACTTAATTATTATATAGTATATAAAAGTAAGTTACTATTCTAGCAAGCAAAAATTTAATTTTTTCTAAATACAAAATATTTAAATTTCTGTTTATATTATAGTATACTATTATTAATTAGCTCAAAAATTATTATTCGAACTCTTTCCGATAATCATTTGTATCAAATTTTCCGGCTAATGAAAAACAAAAATTTTGTTGAATATAGTAGAAGAAGCAGACATCTTTTATACAACAGTTTGTAAGTAAATCTTTTTTATTCAGGGGACTCCTTGTTTACTTTTGGCATGCAAGTCAAAAGCATTCATATACAAAATAACTAGCAAGTTGGAGACACCCTTGTGTTGAAAATTTTAATGGCAATTTGGTTTTTGTCTGTCAACAAAGTTGTTTTGGTGCTCTAGCTCCCTAGGTAGACAACAAATGAGTTTTTTACTATTTTCTCTAAGAACTTTGGTTATTCTGTATTTGATTTTATCCTGGTAGTGTTTTTTTTACAAAATTTTCGAAAAAATCTGTAGATTTGGCTACCTTTCTTCAAATAATCAATATTGTTTACCACTTCTATTTTTAGAAGTTGCCGTTGTGATGTGGCGAATTAGAAAAACAACAAACATGTGTGGAATATGTGATGATTTTTATTATTGAATTTAATTTGTGAAAGAGTTCATAGTTAGTTTAAGTGCTTTTATTAGTATCATATAAGATATATATTATCCTGAAGTCATATGTATAATATTTTTTTAATCTAGCATAGGTTATAATAGTACTTTTGTCATTTTTATTTCTTTTTTTTTTTATTTTGTCATTTTTTTTTCTTTCTTTGTAAGGTTTTTTATGTGGTTTTTTTTGTAGTTTTTGTTTAGATATTTTTCCTTTTTGGTTTTAAACTTTCCTTTTTTTTTTAATCTTGAAGTTTTTTCATTGAGTAGTTAGAAGTATTTCTTTCTACTTGGAAAGTTAGAAGGAGAAAATTTAGGGTTCAAAAAAGAGGAGGCAATTATAATGGTTATAAATACCGCTCAGTGATATATTAGATTTTTTTGTTAGTAGGAGGGTTTAATATTGAAAAAAAATTTTATTATAGCAAATCATACATGGGTAATTTGGACTTTTGTCACAGAAAACTTTCGTTGCAAAAAGCTGAATAAGTCAATACTTGTAATTTTAGAAGTACCATGTTTAGCCCAGTATTAAAGTTAGCTCACTTATAAAATAGATATGAAATAGATATATAGGTTTTATATCTAATAAAGTATTAGTATAACTGCCAAAGTTTAAAAAAAAAAAAAAAAATTATTAATTAGCTAAATTAAAATTTCTATAATCTTGATCATACTAGCAAGATTAAAAGTTTAGATATTTGTATAATTTATAATCTATATCTATAACTATATACTAAAAAAATTTGTATATAACAATAATATTTAGATTATCTATATAAATTAATTTGATTAAATTGTGTAACTATAAATCATAAAAATATTATTGGTTAATACTTTTATAATACTTTAACACAAAGAATAATGTAATGTGTTAATTTTACAAGTTTATTTTGCTACATGCCAAATAACTATTTACTGTGACTAAAAGATATTATACTGTATACTGGTACTAGTACTTATTTTTTATAAAAAAAATTCCTGTATATTACAGCAGTACAAAACAAATAAGTTCTATACCAGCATTTTTTTTTTACAATATGTAAATTCATATCACCAAAATAATAAGTATGTATGAAATTTTTTTTCTAAAACTAATTCACCTTTAACCATTACTATAGATCACTAGAATATTAAATAAGTTTTTAACAGAATTTTTGACACTAACCTGATCCTGGTTCAAATTAGCAATTCCTTATTCTGTATATTACTAGAATGTTAAGCAAGTTCTTACTCATATTAAAAATTATGAGTATTCCAATACAATAATTCATGCTAATTCCAAACCAATCTATTTAACTCTTTTTCGTGATAATAAAAGTTTTTCATAATAGAACCTATAATAATTCTAATGCTTATACTATTAACAACAATAGATAATTTCAATGCATACTTGGCTATACTACATTATCTATATAATATGTAAGTTTAGACCTCAACTATTTATTTCGTCTGTGTAGAATTTTTATACTACAAACTATTAGAAGATTAATTATATATATACTGTGTACTATTCATTGGCTTAACAAGTAGGTTTGGTAAGACTTTTTTATTTTTTTATTATAATTTAGACAAAATTAATTATAATTCTAAAGCAAACTAACTTATTCTTATCTATATATTTACTATATGTCACTGGAATTGTAAATATGTTCTATAGCAGAATTTTTAATAGTAACTCATAATAATTCCATTGAGAAGTTTTGTAACTCTATAAAAACTCCACCTTATCCTACTACACATCACCAGAATAGTGAGGTCTCAAGTAAGTTCAGTAATTGTTAAAAATATTTAAATTCTAATGCAATCTATCTTATTTGCAAGTAAATTATACAGCAGATTTTTTTTACAGTAATATTTATAGTGTAGAACAATCAGATATAGATAGGATTAAAAGTTTGCAACAAAAAATTACTCTATGGGCAAGCAATTTGCCACTTTCAGTTTATTGCCAAAAGGTTAATTTTTACTTAGTAACTATCACTTATGATGGTAATAATTTTTGGGGTTGAGCCAAACAGCCTAATAAGTTCACTGTTTAGAGGTATATAGAAGTAATCAGTCGTATTTTTTGCTTGAAAGTTAGTATCTACATCATAATACAAACTAACTTATCCATAACTAATACTGTATATTATTGTAATGCCAAGTAAGTAATAATCGTATCTTTTTATAAACCTCATTATAATTCTAACACATACTAATTTATTCTTAACAAACCCATACTGTATGTTATCAGAATAAGCAAGATCTACATATAAGAGATTTTTTTATAATAGAAATCACAATAGTTTTACTACAAGCTTAATCTTAGCCACATATTATATATCAAATAGGTTTGTAACAGAATTCTTTATGTTAATTCATAATACAAACTAACTTAACTTTTTATTCTTACTGGAATAGTGAATAAGTTCTGTATGTAACAGAATTTATATATGTCATATTACTATAATAGCAAATAAGTTTTATATCAAAATTTTTTTTTAGTAACTCCTAATAATTTTACTGCAAACTAACTCATCTTTATTTATACGTTGTGAACATCGAATGGTTAGTAAGAAATTATAACAATTCGAAGATACTTAACTTAATACTAGAACAATTAGTAAGCTTTGTATCAGAAGTTTATAAATATTTATTAAATTTTATTTGATTTGTATGAGTATAAGGAAATCTATAAACATTGACTATTAATTTTTATTTACAATGTGTATAAATTCAGTTTATTTTATATAAGTATAAGGAACCTTATTACTCTAAGTGTTTAACGCAAGTTATCTAAGATTATCAATATTTATTACATCTTATTTATTTGCATTACTTTAGCTTACCATATCTCATAAAATAATCAGTATAAAGATCAAATTATCAACTATCGCATTTCAATATTTGTGAGTGTGGTTAGTTTGAAGGAATGATTGCCTTTTTTTTTTGATTAGTTTAATCAAGATTATCAAAAACTTGAAAGATTATTGATAGAATATTCTAATACTACAATTTTTCAGCCCAATTTTTAAGCATTAATTAGAAAATTATATATATTCTCAAATAATATAGATCATTTCAAAATAACATCTATATACACTTTAAAATTCTGTACATCCTTCGAACACCCAATATCTTATTTTTTTTTTTTGCAATACTATATTTTTAGGTTTATAATAGTTTACAGTTAACTTTTACTTTCAATCTTTATCTTATTAATAGAGCTACAAGCATTTAGAATTTTGTAGATAGTTACTGACATGGCCAAAATTGGTTCTATGGCAAAATTAATCCTGAAATCATGCAATAGGATCTATGACATTATTATATAGTATGATTCGAGTTTACTAATCAATGGTTTAATGTGTATAACTAATCAATCAAGAATCAATTAAGGCACATAAGAAATATATAAAAGATAAGTATCAGATAATTAATTAATTATATAATTAAAGTAAAGTTAACTATCATATGATTAATTATGATATAATTAATCTAGAACAAATATTAAGCATATAAGGAATCTTTTTGCTAATAAAAAGGACATAACAACACATAATATAACTAAGTTTAACAAAAAACAATAGATGGTTATGACCCTTATATGTGTAGCAAGGCATATAAGGAATACACAATAATATACTATTGCTATAGACAAGTGAAGCAAAGAAAAGTAAAATACAAGAGTAGGATATGAACTACTTTCCTCAAGAAACACACAAATGTCGAATTGGAAAAAGATTTAACATTCACGGTGATCTCCAATAGGTGGTTAGGTAGGGCTGCCACAGCCAAAAATATCATAGTGATATGCTATATAAGTGCTGCAAGGTATATAAATATCATATAAATACTCTATGTTATCATTCATCTTAACTTCTCAATAGGCGATTATAAAAATAATTTATTAATCGATGGATTATAAAGGTGATTCATGTTTACAAACACTTATTTACTACTAACTAATATTCTTAAGATTACTATTCTATTTGGCCATGCTATAAAAATTATATATTTATAGCTGTTTTATAAATTCTGAAACACTCTAAAAAAATTTGCTGAGGTCTATTCAGCTAAATTCGATAAGCTATTTATCTCGATACTATATATATATAAATGCATATATAAATACATAATATATATATATTTGTTACTAAGATTTTTCAAAACATATTTGTTAGAAAATAGTTGAAAAGAGCTTAGAAGGCTTCAGTTAAAGTAATTGCTAAATATTTAGATGTTAACAGATCTTCTGTGGGTTGAGTTTTTAAACTATTTCAAAAATATGACTGCTAATGAATTATCATCACTTTAAATAAACATTCTACATCTTTAAAATTTATTATAATTATTAAGATATCATTAGCAAATAGGGGTGAGTCAATAGAAAAGGGACAAATTTTTTCTAAGTAAAAGTTTTCTTGACTTTAGGCTTAAATATCTTGGCAATTATCTTATCAAATTTAATAAAAATTTTTTTATTTTAATTCTATATAATTTCTAGTTTAAAATAAAAAATTTTTTTAGCAAATTTGATTAATTAGCTGTTGAAATATTTCAATTTAAAAATTAAAAAAATTCACTAAAAACGATTTGTCCCTTTTCTATTGACTTCCCCCCATATATTAATAAACCGGATAGATATTTATTAATACAAGACCATATTTATACATTTTGGCTTCAAAGTAGGTTAATAACATGTTTTGATTATCATATGAATAAAAGAATTCTGTGATATATCAAATAGAAACAAATCCGCCTATATGTACTAATGAAATCGCAACAGCCAATTAAGTGAAAATTGTTCCTGGGTCAATTTTACAATAACGAGGGCTTATTTTAAAAAGGTAATTCCGGTCAGTAATTAGTAATGTGGGCCAAAATTTTGAATCCTCGGCCGTTAGCCAATCAAAACCGAGGATTTACCGTGACAATTTTGTTGTGGTTATTTAGATGGTTGTCAAGATAACTTGCTCGAAGTTTGAGAAAATTTTTATTTGATAGATGTTTGAATTTTTTAAAATTTTGAGCGAGATATCTCGACAATCACCAAGACAAATTCGATCTTTTTTTTTTTTTATCCGGATTCTACGGGTAGAATTAAGTTTAAAAAGATTATGAGATATCTTCACTCAAAGTTTGAGAAAATTTGTCAGCTTTTATTTTGATAAACGTTTTTTTTTTAAACATTGAGCGAAGTTATCTTGACACCATCAAGCCAAATTGATGAACATTTTTTTTAATTTGATTCAACGGATACATAGAATTAAAACAAAAACAATTCATTGAATTTAACTTGGTGGTTATCGAAACTTTTATTTTGAGAATTTTTTAAAAATTTGAAAGAAGATATCTCGGAAACCACCAAGCCAAAATCAATATTTGTTTTTTTTATCTGAATTCTACAGATCGTAAAACTTAAATAAAAAAAGTTCATCAAATTTGACTTGGTGGTTATCAAGGAAACTTCGTCTAAGTTTAAAAAAAAAATCAAAAAATATGATACAAAAAAAAAGCCTGAGATTTCCCGTATTATTTAGCTGCACAAACAACCAGCTTTTGTATATTACTTGATATATTATTGAAAAAGCGAAAATAAAAGAATAATTTTTATTTGATAGCAAGAAAATTAGATTTATTCGCAAAAAAAAGCTTTAAATTTAGATTTTCGTGATAATCGAGTCTAAAACTCACTGATTACGTTATCGCTTTACAAAAGTTTATAAGACATATTTCCAAAATAACAAACTAAAAGAACTACAAAAATGGTGCAATACGTTTTGGCAAACCATCCAAATATAATTTTCGATTCTTAAGATTTTAATTCTCTTAATGAAAATGCATTATCTAATAAACATGATGATCTACAAATGGAAGAGATAAAGATTTGGAATTATGTTATAAAGTGGGAATTGCACAAAATAGAGGAGAATGACTATATTGCTATAGTTTCAAATTCTTGGAGTAAAGATCTAAATAAAAGTCTTCCATTACCCGTCACAAAGCTATAACAAGTTCTACTACCTCATATTATTTTAAAATCAAAATATTATTAAAGAACATGCAGCTGAAATTACATGGATTGATAAAATTAAAAAAAGGCCATTGCATATAGTACAAGAAATAACCATACGAATTTAAATTACTTCTTCATGGAAATAGTGAGGGATTTACCGTGAATCGTTTGAAATTTATGCAATATGAAAGCAAATAATGTTACGGTTATAAATGTGAAAGACCACGATAAAATTGAAAGGATTTTTGGTAAATATAGTCCAGTTGATGGGTTAGTAAAAGTGGTTTATGTTAGATGCTTTATTTTTCATTAAAAAATGGTATAGTCCTAATTCTATTTTAAGTCGCGTCGCGTCAGAGACCCACGACTGGCTTTTAATAGCGGTATTTATTTCGTTATAAATTTTGGTGGCGGTCATCTTGCAATGTTTGTAGCATATTGAGCAAAGTAAGTATACATTATACTGTACTTTTCATAGTTGATATTATGTTATTTTGTAAACAATTATGAAGTGTTCAAATTCATAAGAAATCCAAATTAATAACTAGAAACTATCGCGTTTCTATTAGTTTAGAATACTTTTAAATTAATTACTGGTCATCAAACGGAGTGCTTCAAGCTGATTAAATTTTTACGGCCAGGTTAAGCGTTAAATTTTTAATAGCTTAGCGGCTTAGTATGTAAGTCTAGATGTCATAAGACTAGAGACTGGTCACTAAGCAAGCATAAAAAAAATTAAGATTAAGATCACATTTATATTTTGTAATATTCGGAAGATATCCAGAAAATTCCAGAACAGGTAGATCTTTTTTAGATTCTTAAAAGAGAAATTTTACTTTATAAATTAGAAAAAATTCTCAATGGTAAAACTCAGCGCTTATGACCAATGATGCTCGAAATTCGATTCCAATCTCTACAGGGGCTCACGAACCTAGCATAACTACCACGATCAGTTACGTCAGAGTTGGAATCGTTTACTAAATACTTATTTAAAAAAATTAATATACAAACGCTGTATAAAAATTTTTTGTTATTAAACATTTCACAAAAATCTAATTAATGGAAACAACTATTTAACTCAATCAAATTTAAAGTTTTGTTCGTCCTGCCAAACAAAAAACAAATTGGATATACACTTGTCTCTGTTTTTTCTTAAAAATATGTAAATTCTTTAGTAATATCGGGTAATCTTGTAATGTACGAATCTTCTAAAAAAATTCCATTTATAATCGAAAAATATAGCCTGTCTCAAATTTATTTGAACCTTGCAAATACTCAATTTTATTTCGGGGGAGTTTGGACCCTTTCTACTGCAACGGCCCGTATAACACATAAATAATATACATCCCAAAAATATATATAGGTTTATAAAATTAAAAGGGTTTAAAAATTTAAGTAACAATCTATTAATTTTTTTTGATTTTTAGACATTTAAACATATCCGATTAGTATTTGCATTCTGGTTTAGAGCAAAAAACGTATATTATTATTTATAATCGACATGAAACATATAATCTCCTCACTTAAGAATATTTTCATTTATGTTCCATGCTCATAAATAGATTAATTAACTTTTTCCATGTAATTGGAGTATAAAGAATAGTAATTGCTCCCTCGACTTTTCCAATTACATTTTCAGCCAATTTATTCTCTTTATTATTTGGAATTACTATTAAGACTATACTCAAACTATCATTATTCATTGTTAGTCCTCTTAATTCTGATATTATTTTCGTGACCTCTTCTTCATTATTTTCATAAAGACTGATTAATACTATATCATAGGCAGATTGATTATTCAATTCCTTATATTTTTTTGCTGCCCTAATGCTTTTATTGAAGGTATCAAACGCATCAACTTCTTTGATCATTTTAAAATATTTCAACATTGCATTTCTCGCATCTTCAATTGGATGAATTATTAATATTCGTTTTTGTTTTATAGCTTGAGGTAATACACAACTCTTTTGATCAAATTGCGTATTTAATAATGAGGAAGTGATTGATAATAGCTCGACATTCCATGTAAACCAAAATTTACTTCCTTTTTCTAGCTCACTTTCAACGTTAATTTCTCCTTCATTAATTTCGACTAGGTTTTTACAAATTGAAAGACCAAGTCCTGTGCCATCTTGCATCTTAGTTATTGACATGTCACTTTGTGAAAAGCTTTTCCAAGCATATTTTATATATCCTGGATCCATGCTATTATTTTATTATTAAATAACTATATTAGATGACTTTTATGTCATTAAAGTACATTAAGTATACATATCTTACCCAATGCCAGTATCATGAATTTCAATCAACAATTTTCCTTTTTTAACAATTTGACCATTAGTTGGTTTATCTTTGTCTTCATCAGTGTCTTCTTGTAATAGCATTGAAATCATCAGTACGATTTTACCTTTATTAGTAAATTTAACTCTAAGAAATTAAGAATGAATCATATTGCAATGTGTTATGAAAAAAATAATATGTAAAAAAAAAAAGAAATAGTTACGCATTTGATAATAAATGAGATAAAACTTGTTTCAGCCTATTTACAATAATAAGAGACAAAATAAATAATAATAAATAAATATATATATATATTTGCACATGTAAATTACATTAGTTTAATCACCTATTAGGATCACCCTTAACATATCTCGGCAATATATCGATCTCGCAATTTATAATTAATTCAATCTTTTTAGCTCCTGCACTTTTTCCAAATTCCTCAATAGTATCCTCAAATAATTCTAATAAATCAAATGTTCTATTTATTAGAGCGACTTTTCGTGCTTCTAATTTTGCTACATCAAGAATATCATTTACTATAGATAATAATATATCAGAAGAGCTTATTATGACATTAATCATATCTCTTTGATCAGCGGTTAAGGTAGTATTTTCAAAGGAAGAAATAATGCCCACTATTGCTCCTAATGGTGTTCGTAATTCTATAATAGCAAGGAAAAAAAATTAATTAAAGAATTTTAATACAGTAATATTCGATGGTGAGAATAATATATACCGTGTGAAGTATTTGCTAATATTTGGTTCTTGGTCTTATTTGCAAATTCAATAGCTTTCATTTTAATTTCATTTTCAGAGTTTTCTTTTAAACCATTTGCATAAGTAATAACTAAACTTATCTATTCGATATTTGATGTAACAATTCAATTTCAGAATTGAGCCAAATAGAATGTGCTAATCTATGTAATTTTATCCATCCCCAACAACTATTATTCAACCTTATCTCTACAGATAATTCTGATACATTTTTACAAACATCATCGCAGTATACGTCTAAACAAACATTTATTCCCGAACTATTAATTAAAAATTCTTGTGAATTGGTTGATGTCTGTGATTTAATTTTATCATTAATTTCTGTCGATAGATTAGTCATTGGTGTTTTTCTTCCTGAGCCTTCATATAAAGCTACTATTTTATTATTCCTAAATCCAGATTGGTCGTTTGTAATAATAAATATTCTTTCACTTGGTATTATACTATTGGTTTCTTGAATAATATCAAACAAAGATTCATTTAGATCTAATCCGAAAAGAATCTTATCTGATATTGAAAACATTAATTGCTTTTCTTCTTCTTCTTTACTTTGTTGAAATAATATTTTACGACGAAGAAGTGAAAGTTCAATATTAGCACGAATACGAGCAATTAGTTGACGAGAAGAAAATGGTTTTATTAAATAATCATCTGCTCCTCTATCCAGACCTAGAAGTAAAAAAATAAATTGAAAACACAAATCAATTAAGATGAATATTCTATTATTAGCATACAATATCTGATATAATAATGTTTAAATTTACCTTCGATCACGGAATCTTTACCAGCTTTGGCAGATAATAATATTACTGGAGTCAATCGAGTTTTTGCATTTGATCTTAACACATTCAATAACTCGTATCCATTCATATTTGGCATCATAATATCTATTAAATTCAAATAATAATAATAATAAAGTTTATAATTCAATAATTATAAAATGAATTAACTTAAACTGCTTACCGCTAAGAATTAAATCAGGTAATCTGTTTAGTTTTTTTAAAAGTTGTATAGCATCTTGGCCGTCACAAGCACAATGTACATCAAACTCTTTTAAAAGGTTTGCTAGATATTCTCTACAAACGTGATCAATAACAAGTTAATTACAAATAATAATAGTAATAATACCGAATCACTCCATGGTGCTTAAAACTACGTATATATAATTTTACTATTACAAGGAAAAATATAGCATTATATATCCAGACTAGTCTCTAACCCGGTGCGTAGCACCGGGCTTTAACATTCTTAATTTTTTTTTATATTCTTTTAATTATTTTATTAATTATAATTAATATTTATTAATTATATAATTTTAATAGTTTTTAATTATTTTAATTTTAATTGATATTTATTATGTATAACAACTTAATAGCTCCTAATTATATTCATCAGCAACGCGCAAATAAACAATCTCTATAGACAACAATCTTAAAGACAATACA
>CAJVPY010000600.1:0-25311 GCA_910591965.1 Dentiscutata erythropus | reverse complement strand
ATAGTAGGTTATATCATTAAAGAAATAAAGTTATTCGAGTTCTTTGAATACTATATTTCAATTGTAACTTTCTCAGATATGTTATACCATTATTTGAACATAGGAGTGCTGGTAAGAGATAATGTTCCAATTCGGATTAAAAAACTTGGTTTGATTTAGGATTGAATTGAAACTAACTGAATTCGAAATTTTAGATTGAATCTAAAGCCAATCCTAAGTATTTAATAGCTAAATATTTTAGCATAATCAGCTTGAAATCTATATATTAGTGCAATATAAAAAAAAAAAAACTAGACCCAAATCTCAAAATTAGACTTAATCTGGGCAATCCGAAACTTTGGCCCAAACAATTTTACAGTTCGGATTGGATGATAATCCGAATCCGTCAAATCCGGATTATTCAGAATGCTAGTAAGGGAAACTTCAGACTTTAAAATTTATTGGATTCATTCTATAAAAAATTTGTTTAGTAATATACTATATATTACTATCAAATTTTTTAAGTGACTGAATTCGACAAATAATAAATGATAAAAAAGCCCAAAGTCTCATCTTTTCTTGGCAATATTCATATAAAACTACGGATTTGAAACAATTTGCTAAAGCTAAGTAAAATTTTAGAATAATTCTATTAGATAATTGTTTAAATATCAATTACATACCCAGCCATCTTTCAATACTAATTTCCTGCTTCTGCTCCTTCTTTTAAGCTGACGATGACATTTAATTCATTGTCTTTTGTATTTAAAGATTGTCACTTCCTTGCGGTCTATACTCAATTATAGCAATTGTATCATTTTCAAAAAGTTTCTGATACTTTTTTTTCAACCAATCCGATTGTTTATGAACTTTTCTTCGGTACCACCAAAGTCAAACGTTTGAATGATTCGAATTTGACTTAATTAATTTAATTTAAAGGGTTTAATGCCATTAAATATAATCTGAATAAAAGAATTTGTGAAAGATTAGTTAATGATCTAGATAAATTATTTTCTGCATGATATTCGGTATTAGGTTCTAAAAGAAAAAAATACTACCTTGACAGGATTAGTTAAACATGAATTTTTCAATATCGAAAATGACCTTTCTGTAATAATCGATCTTTGTTGTAATATGGCTTTTGACCTGCAAGATAACAGGTAAAAAGCACATGTAGCAGTATTCATCTTTTTTTTTTACAGTTGATCTACTAAAACTTCAGGTACAATATACAGTAAAATTTCACAAAATTTTCTTTTACTTTTCTAGAAAGACCAAGGTCTGTAATATACGTGTCATGCAATGCAAAGATTTATGAAATATTTCCACTGTATAAATCTCTGTGAACAAGTTTCTGTGAATGAATTGGCTTGAAAAAATTTGAAAAATTTTTTTTGATGATAAATACATGACAAAAAAAGAGTAAATGACATTAAGTAATAATGTCTAATAAACTTACCCATTACTACTGCGTTTATTCTTACAAAGTACATCTCTCATACTCTTCATAATCTGGCCCAAGTCTATTCTCTATAAGTTTTCAAGAAGTCAGTGAAGTGTTCTTGCAAAGTGCATTCGCTCTTGCTTTTCCACTGTCTAATCCAATCTAAGATTTTAAGACATCGGAGAAGTGTTTCTGTAAAGTGCTTCTGCTAACTCTTTTCTGCCTTTTGATCTGGAGTTATTCTCTAAGATCCAAGAAAATTAGTGAGATGTTCTTGCAAAGTGCATCTGCTCATTCTATCTCACTACTTGTTTTAAGTTTATCTTTTTCACCATGATTCAGTTTTCTTCTTAGAGATTCGAAGTTAGTAAGTGTTCCAAAAGGTAATGAAGTGTCTTGCAAAGTGCTTTTAATACCACTTTTTCAACTTCTAATCTGAGCTAATTCTTAAAGATCCAAAGAGATATTCTAGCAAGGTGTATTTGTTAGCTTCTGATCTAAGATTTTATACCATATGGGTTTAATATTTTACTGTAAATTATAAAAAAAAAAACTTTAAAAAAACTTTAAAAAAAAAAACTTAATAATAGAAAAAAACTTAGAAAAAAAATGAATGATAAAAAGCTTGTGAAGATTTTAAGGATGACCTCCTTAAAGTTTGAGTTGATGATCAAGCCACTGCCGTAGCAATAGATCATCAAGCCCTCTTATCGGGTTAGCGTTGTACATACAGATCGATAAGAAATTAATCTCTGTAGCTGTAACAGTAATATCAATCATCAATTCAAGCTTTGGAGGGGCCGCCTTGGAGACAATCATATAATATAAAATAGCTAGAAATTTTATATATTGCAGATTGTTTAAAAAAAAAGCAAGTATATCACCCAAAGATTTTATATCTGCTTTTACCTGAATTTTACCTGAATCTCTCCTGACTATATGGTGAATTTTTCCTGATTACATGCCGAATTGCACCAACAATCGACATAAATCGGGACTAATTATTTTAGAATTTTATACAAATTGGGTTGCTGCATAAATTTGTATCAATCAGGGCTATGCCGAATTTATAATTTAATAACAATCGGGTATATATCAGTTTAAAATAAAACATATGCCTGATTTTTTTTACTTTGACTAGTGTTAAATGCTGGACTCATTGTAAAAAAAATTATCTTAATAAAATTTTGAGTAGTTTTAATTTGAAAAAATGGTCAAAATTGTTCAAAATTGTCCCATATACAATACTGCTTTATGCTATATTTCGAAAAATAAAACTGCTGTTTAAAATAATTAACTTCATTGTAAAGCTTTTTAACAAAAGAAGAGTTAAAATAATTACTAATTTTAGACTAACTAACAATTTCAAAGCAAGTGATGAAATTGAGCAAGAAGAGACAATATCTTCATTAGTATGGAGAATTTTTTATAATCCTTTATTAAGAAAAATTTAAGACAATAAGAAGCTCAGTTATTTAATAAACATATATAAAGTAGTTGATTTGCAGTTAAACATAACAAGAAAAGAGTCAATGAGGCAAACAGTAGTGGCTTTTGCTAATAACATTATGTAGGTTGCAGGAAGCAAAAATCAAGTTGAACAGATAGTCCAGACAGCACAACAGTTCTTCAAATTTAATAATATACAAATAAACAAATCAAAATCAAAGCTATTGGTCTATAATACTAGCTTGAACAAAAGTAAAAGATAAATTGAAGTGAATGGTTATAGAGTGCAGACTAAAGAAAGAAAATCATTAACACACCTGTTTGGGGTTTGGATAGATATAGAGTCAAGTGAAAGCCTATTAGTTAAAAAAGCAAAGAGTATTATAGAGCAGTTTGTAAGAATGTTGCAATTTAAAAGTTTATTGATTAGTTAGTTGATTTATATAAACAATATGTGTATTGTGCCAAAGCTAATATATATATTACAATTAACCAAGATCTTAAATACAAGTTTCGACAGAATCTATCAACTCATAATGCAAATTATCAAGAACAAGATTGAACTCTTGACAATAGCAAGCAACTACATAGTTATACATCAGAGGCTTGATAAATGCAAAACCCTTAGTCAAGAAATCTTTAGCAAACAATTAGTTAGCTTGCAGAATAGATTAAATAGCTGTAATCAAGTAGACAAGCTAATATAAATAAGATTAAATGAGAGGTTTGCATTAGCAAGACTTGTAAAAGAAAGCTGGCATATGTGGTGCGTAAAAAGGTTTGGAAAAATAATCTAGTAAGCCTAATTTTATTAAAGGTAAATGATTTGAAGATTTTAGTTATAGTCAAACCTCCATAAATACAACCTTCATAAATGCAATATCTCTCTAAATACACGTTTCTGGCCTGGCTGTAAGAAATCATTAGTGCTAAATACACGTTCTATATTCTGCAAATGCACGTTCACTTAAAAGATTTTCTATATCATACTAACCTCTCTAAATGCACGTAGCCAATCAGAATCCAGTATTCAAGTTGTGTTATACAAGCCTGCAGATCAAATATTAAAAGCTGCAATTTGATTGGCTTTCTCTAAATGCAAACCTCTCTAAATGCACGATTGAAGCTAGTTTGTATGCAGTGCACTTATAGAGGTTTGACTATAATGCAAATATAGAAAAATGGCAAATTCTTGAAACAAATCTCACGATTTTAGAAGTTTTAGAAGAGGAAGTTTTTAGCAAACACTATAATATTATTAATTTGTTCTATATCAACTAGCTAATTAACAAGCCCAGTACAGAGATATTAATTTGAACCAAATTTTAGGCCTTGCAAGCAAATTTATTTAAAAGACAAAAAGCAAGATAGTTTAGAGCTATTGAAAATAAGATTATTAGTATTAAATCAAGTAGAGAAGTACCATAGGTTTCCGAAAATAAGCTACCTCCAAAAATAAGCTACCCCCTCTTTTCTTTGAGAAGAAATATAAGAAAAATCTTTATTTCGAAAATAAACTACTCTCGAAAATTTTCAAAATTTGGAAGTAGTTTCTATATATAAAAGTCAAAATTCTATTAAGTAAATCAATAAAAGTCACTTAATAGGAGTTGTTCAGGACGTAAAAATACACATATTCTAAAAGTTTGAAGCAAATCGGTGAACTTTTTACTAAGATGTTTTTGCATTTTACGTTTTAATATAAAATATAAAAAAGTTTTCTGATTTGTTTAAAACTTTCAGAATATGTGTATTTTTACGCCCTGAACAACTCCTATTAAGTGACTTTCATCGATTTACTTAATAAAATTTTGACTTTTATATATAGAAACTACTTCTGGATTTTAAGAAATTATTAAAGGTAGCTTATTTTTGAAATAACAAATTTTCTTATGTTTCTTCTCCAAGAAAAAAGGGGGTAGCTTATTTTCAGAGATGGCTTATTTTCAGCAATATACGGTATATCAAATTTAACTGGTTATCATTTTTGGCAGAATTAGTTTAAAAAATATAAAACTAAATTAAAAAATAAATATAACTTAATAACAAAAATAAAGGGTTAGGATCTTATAGTCTAGTAGTCTGGGCATCTAACTCTTTACAGACAAGGTTGATAATTCGATTATAGCTGGTGGTAATTAATTTAATTAATTATCTTTGTAATCTTTATGAGCTTTCAAATATGAAACCCTGTAGCAGTAAGACCATGTGATATATATATTTGGCTGATAAAGAATTCTTGAACGGAGCTCTAAGCTATGAAGAAGACTGGGCACTGTGTGTGACATGGGTTATAAAAGATATTACTGCAGAAGGCTGTGTATATAAATTCACAATTGGCAAGGTAGCACCAACAACTCTAAGGCAGTATTGGGATCTTGATTAGGAGAATGGCTAAATATGGTATATCTAAAAGTGATAAGAGAAGCAGTGAATATAGTAAGAAGCTGTGGTAAGAGAATAGCTTTACCAAATATAGAACACTTTTGGCACAAGAGAACAAAGAAAACTGGCTAAAAGAAATTCTAAAAAGTATAGAAGCAGGCAATCTGGTAGTATGAAAATAAAAACAGGCTAGAGAGTAATAGTCGCACAGCCTATATAGGAGTCTATGATGAAATATGGCAAAGACGCAAGTCCCAGGTTACTGGATTATAATAGTAATTAAATAAGATACTTAACTCCCATTCAAAGGATCCAAACCCCTGTATCACTATACCAATAGGAAGTACTATAGAAGGATCAGTAGCCTAATTTGGTGGTATACAATGCTAATGCTTAAGAATTGTAAAATAACATTCTAGTTGTGGCAGCAGGTCCTATATCTGGTTGAAATACAAACTAGGCTCTTAGAGTAATATCCCGAGAACACCAAACTGGAAACATTAAGAGCGCTTACTCGAAAAATACCAATTTGGAAGTAGTACAGTACTGGATAGCAAAAACCATCCATTTTTTTTTTTTAGGGTGCCAAATTTGAGAATTTTATAACAATTCTAATTGGCTAATTTTTGTGTAACAAAATTTTGATTGGTTAAAAATATGAAACTGATTTTTTTATATAATAAGCGCTAAATTTTGGATTTTTAATAATAAATATTAACCAATCAAATCACAAGCACATGTTTTGCATCAATCTTATTGGTTGATTGTCCTGCGCCAAATTTTTGCTTTACTATTAAAGTTGCTAAACTTTAAACTCTTATAACTTCTTTAAAAAGCAAGATATCAAAAATCTGTTTTACAGATTTGTAGTTTAGATTACAAATAAAAATTTGTAAGAGGAATTTTTAAAATAATTATTTGTTGTGAAGTTATTAGATTTTAAACAATACTGAAAAAAATAGATGGTTTTTGCTATCCGGTACTGTACAAAAAGCAAATTAAAAATAATGTAATAAGTAATGAGAAGTAGAAGTTGGCTAATAAATGTTGTATAGTATGATAAGGTTTGGAAATTATCTGTAGTTTGAAAACCAGTCTGATTACAGGATAGTTGATAATTAGATAAAATCTCATATAGCAGGTCACATATAGGTACTAAGTTAGTAACCAGGTAAGCCTTATCTATAAATAATTGTGGCAGATTAAAATGAAATCGGATTAAAATGAAATTTTTCTATTTTTTTAGGAAAATTTAAAATTTTTTGGGAGACATTTTTTAGGGTTAGGGTTAGTGGTAGGGTTAGAGTTTAGAGTTAGTTTTATTAATAAAAGAGTATAAGTGGGTTTTATAAGCTTTAAAGGTGAGCAAGAAAGGTCTCCAGTTTCATTTTAATCTGATTTCATTATGATCTGCGACAATAATTAGATAGTTGTAAATGTATATATATATGTTTGTAACTACAATACCTTAAAATACTAATAAATAGTAAAGACAAGACTGCTAAATTAAAAAAAAAAAAAAAATTAACAAAAATAAATAAAAATTAAAAATAAATTTTAAAAATATTCTTCTCAAACCAATTCCGTCAAAATCAATAATCTGTTAAATCTTATAAATATTAATCTACAAAGTTTGTTTTTTCTATCTAAGTCATTTATTATTGTATAGGTCTTATATAACAACTTGTGTTTTTTTCATTTACTTATTAGCATAAGATTGTATATCAAACACAGTACAATAAAATAGTTATTATATAGGTTTTAAAATAACTAAATTTGTATAGCATGACTTTGGCCATATAACTCCATACAAATTTAATTATTTTTTACAACCCATACAATAACTATAACATATTTTATTATATTTGACAAATTATTAGTTTTGATATCATTAGTTTAGAAAATAAAATCAATAAAAAAATAAATTAAAACAATAAATTGTTAAAAAGTAAATTAGCAAAAGTAAATTTAAAAAAATATTAATTATTTATACAAATTATAAAGTTTAAATTCAAATATTAATTTTTATAAAATTTCTGTAGCAACGCCACAGGTCAAATGCTAGTCTATTATATAATGTGAGACAAACACTATGAGATAAACACTATGAAACAAAAATACAATCTGATTGGCTACTGCTATAACACATGGTTTCTATTATTGTTGCACAAATTTGAATATAAATGTTAAAATTGAATAGTACCCGTGGATATGAAGAATTATATTAAAAGTAGTAAATCAATATACCGTATGTTACCAAATAGAAGCAACCAAAATGTTGCAAAAAAAATGAGAACTTTTTCAAGCCAAAATGAAAAGGTTGCTTTTATTTTTTTTAATGACACTGCCTCTTTATTACTCATTATAGTGGAATATACACAAATGTATATTATTTTTACAAGATTTTCAGTACATCATTGGTTTCAAATTTTTAACTAGTACCTGTTATACTGCTATCGCTGAGTTTGTATTTCAAGCTACCTTTTAAGGCACTGCTGAAACCCTATTTGTATCTCAAGCCACAACCTTCCTAATTAGTTATCCTCTACCGCAGATGTCCCAGGTTCCTCTCCTGCGGTGTTTCAGTTTCTGAACTTCTAGAACCACCTTGAGTGAGACGTACCAAACCTTATAGCCCAGTATAGTCGTATTAACCCCATTTACCTCACCATTGGTCCTCACATCCCGTGAGGTTTGCCTACCCCGACTCTGGGTGCCTCTGGATCATTGGATGGCAGGATATTTCCATTTTGCTAGATATCATATATCCCACACATATGTTCTTTATCTAGACTTCGGTAACCTACACCATGGCTTTACCCATGTTTTTGGGGTCAGAGCTAATCATTAAACCCTTGTGATTATCTACTTCTGCCCTTATTAGGTTCCCAACAACCCTGATACCCGTATTTGGACTGTCTTCTTACCCAAATTCTTTATCAGTCTCTCTCTTACTTCCAGCCAGCAACTCGGAAGGGTCAATCTACTCAGGCTTTAGATATCTGAAGGACGCCCTCTCTTTGGTACATACTTTTGAAGTATATGTCCTTTTTCTCTGGTGCGACAGAACCCAGCGGTTCAGCTAGTGTGTTCTTTGCCATTAGGACCTAGTCGTTTGATTCTTCGATCTCAGGCCCCAGTTCGAATTCAGCCCTCTTGTGATACTATCAAAGATTATTGTTACTCCTAACTTGGGACTTCCCAAATGGGTTTTCAGTTATGTCAGTTCCTCAGATTTATTGTGCCATTACTAGATGGTGTGACTGAAGTTACAAATTAGATCCAACCGATATGCATAGCCATTAACCAAACACAAGCCTATTTTTCAAATATCGTCATCTGTGGAATTCAAACTCTAGACCTGCCACTTGGAGAAGATGACAACTAGACCACTACACTAAGTCGCCACATCTCTGAAGAGGTTGCTTTTATTTGAATACAATTTTATTAGTAAAACATAATAACTGGAGTCAAATTTTTGGCTTCAAAATCTGAGAGGTTGCTTATATCAGCTGATTTGTAAATTTGGGCCTTTTTATTTAGGTCACCAAATTTAGATTTACATGTGAGCATTGACTAATCAAATCACACATTTATTATTTACTGTATATACTATAAGATCTGTTTTTTATTATTGTTATAAGCTATGCCTACACTATTTTTTAATCAGGTAAAAATATTTTTTGATCAGAAAAGTTGAACTTAAGGGCGACTGTTTGACAAAGTTTCATAATAGATTATTATGTGACTTACCGGAAGTTTTATATGATGCTTTGTCATTAATAAGATTGATTATGTAAAATTTATTGTTTTGATTGGATCTTCACAAATTTAGAGTCACAAAAATTTGAGGTACTTTGCAAATTGGCTGATATGTTTTATTCGGGGGTTGCTTTTAATTAGTAATATACGGTAGGTATACCACGGGTCTATTTACTATATATATTTTATAATAATTTGTAACTAAATGTTTTATATTTGAATTCGGAGCAACGCGACGGGTTAGATGCTAGTTATATATAAAGGCATGCCTTAGTTTAAGACATGCCCAAATTTTTTTTTTTGTTCTACAACTCTAATATAAATGAGTATAAAAATATTACTGTATGAGCTAATTAAACTCTCATTTTAATTTTAACTATACATTAGTTCAAAATAGCCAATTTTTATATTAAATTTTTTATAATAATTATACAGTATACTGTATATTCATCTATACTAAAGAGTAGCTATTTTGTATACTGTATTCTATTACTAATATTTTTTTGGTTTATTTAAAACGCATGAATTAAAAAACAATGTAAATATCGCTATAAAAAAAAAAAGATTTAAGTTTATAATTTAACCAACATGTTCTCTAAAAAATCCAATGCATAATTAAATTTAATGCAAATTATTATTGGTCAGAACTAAGGGTAATAAGATAATATTTAATTAAATGACATTTAAACAACTTATACGTAGTAATGATCTTTATACATACCACTAAATAAATTATGCTACGAATCTAAAATGCTTATTATAATACCTTGAAATAGAGCATACATATTCGCAACGAATAATATTCGTATAATATTCGGGTTGACTAATTATTCAGTCAATAACACGGGCATAATTTATTTACCAACTTACGTAATCACTGCCCGAAACCCGAGTCATTAAGCACAACCATTATAAAACCACCGGATAACACCGTTATTGTACGCTACGCAGCCAATAACTTGTTTAATGTCTTTTTTTTTCTGGGCCCCGAGTGGACCCAGAAGCCAGATAATGCAATAATGAATTATTTTTACAAATAATTCTCGTTATTGGTTGCTTCGCATTCAATAAAAAAAATAATTAAGCGAAGTATATAGTAAAATATTATATATGTTATTAACACATTACCAAGATAGCGATCTTAATACTACTTGAACTAATAATATAATCGCTTAATTAGCACTATATAATTCAAATATACATACACATTATTGTACCGTGAATAGCTATTCTAATACCTTGACTAAAAAAAATTATATAATAGAATTGTAAAATACAGTACGTATTTTAGACTATCGAAGTAATGATCTTAAATACGTATTTACCTACCTATTTGATTTAAAATAAATAAATATACTCTTGAAATTAGATCGTTTTACATATTTTAAACGTTAATTCCAGGCGGGTCTACCTTTCGCTTTGGAAAGTTCTAATTTGATTTTTTTTTTTTTAAAAAAAAACAAAGCGTGTTATTATTTATTGAACTGTTACACAAATTAATATTATTTATTTTTGAATAGTCTAAACATTACCTTGCAGTTATCGTACGTACGTACGGAAATTTTTTTTATAGTATAGTATTATTGATTGATAAGTTACCCATCTTCTATTGACTTGATTAAAATCTAGATACTGTATAAATTAGCCATTCATTATCAATACGGATACCATTCAAATCATAAAATCAGAACAAAACGACATGCATTTAGACTTTGTCCGAAATAAGTTTGGAGTCGGTCTTTAAGGACCGTGTGAAGTCGATTCAAAAACCGGGTTCGGCAAGCTTTTTAACAGCCTTAACTTTAGCAAAGCCAATCTTTTTTTAAAAATAATTATATTGTTGAAATTCAGGTTTAATTCAAGTTGTATGATTTTTAAGCCTCAATAATTTTTCTCGTAAATTTAAGTTCTCTTTGTTTCATTATTACAACATTGAATACGAGGTTGTAATTTTTTTTTTTTTTTTTTTTTTAGAAAAAAAAAATCATAATGGTTGAATTTTGGTGTGGGTGGTAAGTGTTTTATTATTTTTTTTTTCATATTATATATTCCATATGAATTATATTACAAGTTTTCCACAATATTAAAATTCAATCAAAATTGTTTAGTGTTCCTCGTCTTCAACCTCGTTTCGGTACTATTATTCTTGCAGCAGTCAGTTTTGTGAGTATATTTTATATTGTAATTAAACATAAATGTGAAATATGTACATAACTATTTTTATATAGTTCATTTCCTCTTGGTTTGCAGCCATTTATCTAGCAAAACCGGGGGGTATGTAATTTATGCCGTGTAATTTTTTATAAAGTTGTTAAATTTGTTTTTTAATGTTATATATATATGATTAGATTATGTGCCAGATATGTCAAGGGGACTTACTTTAGTATTCGGTATAGCATTCATTATCATGGCATTGGTCTCCTTATTTGGAAGCATTGGTTCAGTTTTTGTTAGTAATTTAATTTAATTTATTTTATTTTGTTATTTAAACATATCTAATAAATATTTTATTTAAATAGGAAATTGCGACTGCTGTTCGCGTCTTTGCTAATATGCTATGGGGTTTTGTCATAGTTAATATAATTATAGCTATTATTATTGTAGTGAATCTAGTTCAGAATAGACAATATGAGATTGATAATTGTATTCAATTTTTACAAAAACAATCGAGTGTAGATACGTCACAACAAAATGATATTTGTACACATAGAGAGACCACACTTATTGTACGAAATGTTGCTATAGCAATATTATTAATACTGTTTAGTGTAAGTATATATATATATATATATATGAATCAAGTTTAAACATTGGTAATAATAATATTTTTTTTTTTGCAGGTACTTTTCGCTAGAGTTTCATCTGTTTATGCACAAAAACTTGAACTGCGTATTAAGAATTCTAGACGTCATCCACCAACTACTCTTGGAACAGTTGCGAGTATTTCTACTACAGATATTCCCATTCGATAATATAATATATAAATTATTTATTAAAACATGATATCAAAAAAAAATTTTTTTTTATAATGTATTTATAGACAATTTTGCAACAATATTCAATATTTCATATATATTTTATATATACACTTTTTTTATTTGATAAATATATGTATAATTTATTATCGTTGACATATGACATTTGAGAATTATTTTTCTAATAAAGGAATATTATCATTACCGTAAATTGCCGTATACAAGACCCGGGTCTTTTACATTCCACCAATTTTAAAACCTATAATACGTAGACCCCGGGTCTAGTACGTATACAGCCGAGAGTTCATACCACTAAGAGGAAAACTTTGAAGAGTATGCACGTTTTGCATTTATAATAGGCAATCAAGATATTTGAAAAACCCACGTTTGATTAATCCTGGTATACTACGTGTATCATTTACGGTAGTGGATATTTTAACCAATTTGACTTATGTGTTAAAGAATCTAAAATCGATTAACGTTAATCAAGAGTCGGGTAACTACTACTATCATTTACGGTAGTGGATATTTTAACAATTTGACTTATGTGTTAAAGAATCTAAAATCGATTAACGTTAATCAAAAGAGTCGGGTAACTAACTGCTAATCGTTTTATTGCGATTTACAAAATTTTGTACGTGCCCCCTTGCAAATCATCAAAAAAAAGATATCACACAAATTTGTTAATTCCTTAAAAATTACTTCGATACGATAATTTTGTATCGCGATATCGGAGATATCGGAGTAGTTTTAAGAATTAAAAATTTTCTGAATATATAACGATAGTTTTTTTAAATGATTATCCAAAAATTAATCATTGAATGAATCATCTACATATTTAATACTGTAATAGGTAAATTACTATTTCGCAAGGGGAGACCAGGACCTCTTACAGGTTTTTTTTTTTTTATCATTATATACCCCCCAGGTACACTGCATGCTACACGAAAAGTCTCGTGTAAGGAAGAATCGTATGCCATGCCTTTACATTAGTAAAAAAAAAAAACTTTCTTTAAATATAGCTCGTGTGTGTTACATTCGAAACACACACACATACGTAGAGTATGCAAAGTGATAACATGCACGAATTTCCACTAGAAATTCCTAAAAAGGAAATAGCCAATTATAAAGTAAATGATAATTTATTCTTAACAACCGCTATCGCGTTCTAATCCCAACTTTTTTATCTTTACGTAAGGATGTGCCGTTTGTACGTACGTACGTACAGTACGTATATAGTATCTGATATATTTGAATCTTGTAACCAGTTTTAGGAAATTGGACAACTTTGTTCCACTGGACGGACCTATAAATTGGAAATATATTTCCAATTAGAACGATTCAAATTATTGGATGATCAACTGTTAAATGGGATGATATTCTATGCATCAAATACGGTAACCATTACTAAAAATCAAGAGCATTCCCAAGCACTGGACTCAACAAATAAATCTAATCAATCTATTTAATCAAAGCGACTAACCGAAATTTTTTAAAATAAGTTAGATTATTTTAATTCTAAAAAATCAAATCGAATACCAAAATCGATTACAAACAATACTTCTAATTCACATGACTAAATTTCAGAATTTTCTACGTATTTGAATATAACGAAAGATACATCTGTAATTTTCAAATATCATTAATAACAATAGAAAATAAATAAATAAATTTAAGGTCAATAATAAGAATTCATTCTCTTTATTTATAAGAAATAAAAAAAAAAGACATTGTAGTAAAGAATAATGAATCACAAAAAAAAAAAAAAAAAAATCATAACAAAATATCTTAATAAAATGTATATATATATATATATATATATATAATTATAATATATATAGTACATATAACACTTTGACGAAATTGTTAACTAAATAAACTTAATTTTGCAATCCCGTAAATGAAAGTCTATACGTATAAGAAAACCAAGTCAAAAAAATAGGTCATTAGTTTTTGTCTCTGCTAGAAAAAAGAGAGGTAAAGGAAAAAAAAAACTAAACCATCTATAAAAGATCAAAAATAATGGGTTAAAATAAATTCTCAATTGTGAAATCCAGAAAAGTAACTAAAATAGATTAATTGTATATATTAATTAAAAAATAAAGAAAAAAAAATTAAATATATAAATATATAAATATATATATATATATATTTGAATATGAATATGAATATAAATATAATAAAAATATAATAAAAATAAAAAATAAAAGAAAATATCAACAAAAAAAAAAAGAAGAAACCCAACTACAAATCCCACAAACAAATCACAAGAGAAATATTAATTAACCCATTTTAAAAAAAACATGATTGATAAACTACTACTTATTATCACATAAAAAAAAACTTAGATATCGGTTGTTATGTTTCTTATTAGTGAAAGATAGAGTAATAAGAAATGTTTATTATGGAAATAAAAAGTGGTGTACTCACTTTTCAAATCCCTGTGCCTAATTTTTATATTGTTGCTCCATGTTGAAAAAACAATTGTCAACGGAGAGAGGAAAAATAAAAAGAACGACAAAAAAGGTTGTGATTTTTTTTTTTTTTTTTTGAATTTTTTTTTTTTTGATTTTATTCTTCTAATAAGTAATTTGATTATTAAAAAAGAGAGTTATCAACACATTTTTTTTTTCAAAATTATTAAAACTATATATTACAAAACCAGACCATTATTGACTGATATAAGAGGAAAAAAAAAACATCGAAAGCCCAATGATAAAGAAAGTAATGATTGATTTTCAAACAACAATAATACAGCAAAAATAAGTTCAAAGTTATATTAAATCGAAAAGATATTTAACGAGAAATTGAACCATCCGAACCAGATGGGGCAAGTGGAGGTAGAGAAAGATAAGCATCAGAAGGAGGAGGAGTTGGCATACCATGATGTATAGTATGACTGTTTCCGTAATTATTGCCACTATTTACCAAAGATCTTTCAGGCGATCCATAAGGGGTATTAGGATGGGAACCATTAGTAATAGCTTTATCCAAATCGACCAAAATAGCGGTAGTTTTGTTAAGAAGCATACTAAGATGAGAAACTTCACGTTGTAACTCTTGTCGATGAGCTTGCAAGAGTTGTATGCTGTTTCGATCTGAAACGGAGCTAGATTGTGGCTGATGAGTAGAAATTGGACTGTTTGTTGGGATTGGTAAACCCACATGAGGTGGGGTAGTTGGAGAAGCCATATTTGCAGAAGGAATAGAGCTAAGTGGAGGTAATTGATGATGACCACTACTAGTAGGAGTAGTAGGGTTTAATAAAGCAGAAATAGAACTAGAGGAGTTTTGACTAGGAGAACTAGAACCATCATTATATTGAGGGGGGAAGACTGAAGGTAAGGGAACACTTGGAGTACCCATTATACGATTATGATGAATATGAACTTGATTTGCCAATAATGGTTCAACAGGACTCAAACTCCTTTTTCTACGTTCATCCCACATAGCACCGCTAAGTTTACTGCAAACATAATCTTCGATTGGAGGAACTTGTCTAGCGCTTGAACTGCAACGACGCTTATTAGAGATTAAAGGGTCGTCAACCTTTCTTTTACGATTAGACAAGGATAATTCATCAACGGAAATTTCATCCTCCGAAGAAATATAACCACGCTCTGAACCAGGTGTAGAGGCGGGAGTTGGAGGATGATGAATACGACTCTTACGAGAAGAATGTTCATTGTCAGAACCACCAGATTGATTGGTAGGTGGAGGGGGCGAAGTAGCCAAAGCAACACGCTTACGACGCTTGATAACTGACCTTTTCATGGTCACGGGACGATGAACATTATGAAGTTTAAAGTATAAACCTTTTTTATTATAAAAAAAATATAATATTTTGATTAATTAAAAAATTTTAATGATTAAAAAAAAAAATAATTTATTTTTGAAAAAAATACTAACCACAAGCATTACAAATAGTATTCCCAGACTCATCTCTTCTCCACAAAGGAGTAGTATTAGTACCACAATTCGCGCAGATCAAGGCTTGACGATTAACTTGATGTTGGTTGAAAGCGGGGCATCCATCACAAGAGCTGGAGCCACCAGTTCCATCACAGTGACCATCACCTGGACATGTACCATTACTATTATTATTATCAGGTGTTTCATTAACTGCAGGAGTTGACTTTTTGATAGCATTTCGTTTCAACCAAGGTGGACGGACAGTATTTCTTGCCTTGAGATAAAGTCCTAATAAAAAAAAATAAAAAAAATTTTTTTTTTATTAATTAAATTGGTTAAGTCACATTATTAATCACTAGAGAGAAGAAATTAAAAAAGTTAAAAACTAACCACATGCATTACAAATCGTCTCTCCGTTAGGAGCGCGCCTCCAAAGTGGCGTTGTTGTTGTACCGCAATTGGCACAAACAGTAGCGGAAACGCCTTGACCTTCCGTTCTATTACAAGAGCGGGGAGAAACAGGACCCGCGGAACCTTTTCGATTAATTGAAGGTAATTCTTGAACAGGTTGCTGTAAAATCTGCTGTTGATTTTGGTGCTGATGCTGATGCTGAATTTGTTGTTGTTGATGAACAATATTAGAATGACGATAATTGTCAGAATTTGATTTAGGCGAATTCGCAGGTTGAACAGCCGAATTATGGTGTGGTGGTGTTTTCATATCCATAATTTACTTAGGAAGATCTTTGTATAGAAATTCAAGAGAGGTTTGCAGAGAGAAAAAAAAAAATATTGTTGAAAAAAAAGATTTTGGTTGTTCTTGCTGTATAAGTTTATTTTTTGCTGAACTGGATTTGTAGTTGCGTTGATTTTTTTTTCGGCTTTTTCTTTTTTTTGAGTTGTTGGAGTTGTTTTTTTTTTTGTTTTTTTTTTTATAGAGTATTGGTATTTTTCTTTTTCGGAGAGGATTTGTTGCGCGAAAGTATGTGGTGTTATACTTCTAAAATAGAAGTGAGAAGAATATTCTTTTGCGTAGAAGAAAAGTTTCTGCGAAACACAATTTACCGGACTCTAACTTTTTAGTTGGAGGTTGGACTTTCGATGTGGTATAAAGCTAAAGTACGATCAGTAGTTACAGGTCTGGAATATTTCGATATTGAAGCCCACTTATACATTGATGAACGCTATAACTAGCGAAAGTGACTCGTTTTTTACTTAACTAAAATCAAAATTACAATAATTAATTAATTAAGAAAAAAAAAGAAGTTCTTAAAATATTAAGAAAGAATGCAGGAATGCGAAAAAGTAGTAGTTTATATAATATATATATATATATATATATATAATATCTATATTAAGTAAAAAGAAGAGTGAATTTGAACACTTTTGAACCTTCGAACTTTCGGCACAGTTAAACACTGTAGCAAGAGACAAAGTTACGTTTTTAAATAAAAAAAAAGTCGAACACAAAAAAAGAGAAAAGGAAACCAATAGACTTTTTATACAAAATCCGGACGTATAGATAGAGAAAAATGGGATGCAGATTGATGATGGGTGATGGACAGATTAGCCTGAAAAAAAAATATATTACGTAACACGTATAGATAAGATGTTAAAAGATGAAACATACAAAAAAAAAAAAAATAGAATAAAAGAATAATTACAAATATATATAAATAATTAAAGTGGTAAAGTAAAGCAAAACGTGATAAATTACATAAGGTTAATCTAGATATCAGTGATTAAGTAGTATCGAATGACAAAATGTTTTTTTTCTTATTCATGACCATTAAACAAGGGTAACGTGACACAAAGATAGAGATAATGCGCATATAAGAGCTATCGGAGAACAATCAAACGCTTATAGTTAAATTTTTTGTAAATCCAATTATATTTTTATATTTTGGATATATAATAGAAGATCTCCGATATCAGAATATCAGAATAATTTATCATACGCGATAGATACATACGTAGAGATATACCGATAATAAACGGTAACTATAAACATGAAAAAGTAAAAGACGGATTAGAAAAAAAAAGTTGGCAGGGATAGATAAAAATGTTTATCACCGAAATAAGCCAACAGAGTTTCCGAAAAGTTGTTTATCTACTTATAAATGACGAATGATTAAATTAGGCTTATCTTTTGGTTACTCTATTTGTTTTTTTTTGTACATGCATTTTATTAAAGCCTACCAATTAATGTTTACTGAATTATCCGATTACTACAAACCTATACTATATCTATACAAGCTATACTATAAATATACTATAACTATTTATTATCTATTATATCAAAGAATTTTGTATATATCCGGATACTATATCTGATATAAAATTGTACTAGCTGCTAGTATACACATGTGCGTATTTATATATTATATATATATCTGATATTTATTTATACTTAGATATACACTTATACGTATACAATAACACTTAAAAATAATTTAAAGTTGATAGACTCATCTTGATCGTTGCGATTTAGGCAAGGTGGCGGGGGATACGGTCCTACGAAACAACATGAACTTATTAAACGTGCCATATCAATCAAATCAATCAACATAAATCATCATGCATAAAAAATATAATGATTAATGGTACGTAAAATATAATGATAAATGAACAAATATAAAAATGATAAGTCTAGTATTTATTTCAGTATTTCAGTATTTCAGTATTTCAGTATTTCAGTATTTCAGTATTTAGGATGAAAAAATGGCATGATTAAAAATTCAACAAATTCAACTATCGAATTATTTATTTGTTATCAAATAACTTTTTTCATGTGTTTCATGTGATTCATAAAAATGATTACGTATAGCAAATGTAGCAAATGTAGCAAAATTTAGCAAAATGTAGCAAAATGTAGCAAATGTAGCAAATTTAGTATAAATCTTGTAAATCTTGTAAATCTAGATACACCATTCTTAATGAACGAACGTAAGGTAAAAAAAGAATCAAGCGATACGTATACGTATACTGTTAAAGAGATAAGTTACCACTTGGAACAATTAGAAAAATTACCACTTGAGAGAGATATAATGTAAAAGAACGTGGAAAATCAATAATTTTCTAATTAGGAAGGAACCGGATGAGGCGGTGCTTTAACTTCCATTGGCAATTGTATATATGCGAGATAATGTATGATACATATGATTGTAATAAACCTTATAGGGGATTTCGATACTTGTGTCGGGCGGTTGATTATACAATGATTTACGTGATCTCGGAATAAGTTGACGGTACTTTTTAGCTATCTACTATCATTAAATATCGTTAAACCAAACGTTAATCGGTCTTCTCGTTTTCTGTGTTGCCAACATAGATAAGAATTCCTGTTGTTTTTTTTTTGTTATCTATTTTTTTTTAACATTTGATCAACAAAGTTCGAGCACAAGATTTCCTTTGAAGGCTTATCAAAAAAATTGTTTATATATATATCTATTTTACCAGTTCTTTTATTCTTTTATACCCACCCCCACATAATTACATTCCATATTCCATAATTACATTTCACATTTACATCCGTGTGATGTAGGACATGCGGGATATGTAGTACTTTTTTCTCATAACATTGTTTATAAATAAATAAATTTTATACGTCAAAATACAAATCTTCAACGTACTTTATCTTGCATAATCTTTATTTCGTTGAGTATAATATATATGTGTAATATGTATATACAGTATATGTGTATGCAGTATGTGCAGTTTTTTCTTTTAATTAGTATAAAAATACGTTTTATTTCTCTCGGGTCGATCAAATTTTGTTTCTTGTAACGCATTTAATCTTTCTTTAGATCTAGTTTATTCATTTTTGGTATATCTCAATTTAAACTTAAAATCCAATTTTTGCTTATCAGTTCCCTTAGATTCTCTTAATTCGTTTTTATAGTTATCCTAAAAATGTAAGTTACCGATATTATTGTATTGACTTTAACATTAATTTTCTCGTTTAATAACGTGAATTTCGTGATTTTGGTGAATTAACGCGTTTTTTTGATGTGAAATATAAGATTTATTTGATTATCTGTATGATAATCTTGATATTCCATAATTGTCTTTTTAATAATCATATGATATTACAGTATTATTGTATTTTCCCTTTAACAGTTTAGTAGAATTGTCACAAACGTTGAACAATAATAAGGTCTACTACGCATGTGATTTATTATATGTAATTAATTAAAATATTTAATTATTATATGTATCTTGACTCATGTCAATTTTGTGTCAATTTTGTGTCTAAATACTTTTGTAATAATTTTGATTATGGATGGCGAAATAATCTTTGTTATTATTCTTTCAAACGACAAATAATACCCAATTTCTATTCGCTCAACCCTAAAGCCTTTGCCTCAAAAAAAAAAAAAGAGCTACTTATAATACGAATTTGGAAAATCGATAGTGGATCAATCTGATAAGAAAATCAATTTATAAGATTATCCTCTTTTGTAACTTAATGATATCATTGTACTTGTGAAAAAAATATTACGTATTTAATAGTGTAAAGTAAAGTAATATTTCTTCGTTTGGCATGTATACTATATAATATATATATTAAATATATTAATATTATAAATAATAATATTGTAATAAAAAATTATAACGATAATAAATATATAATAAAGCATAATAAATATATAATAATAAAATAATAATAATAATAATAATAATAATAATAATAATAATAATATATACTATAATATTTTATTATATATATTATATAGTATTATTATTAGCATTCAGCCAATCAATTTCCTATATTCATATACAGTATATATAATATATATTAATCATATTTATATATATTTAATGCATATCTTATATGTTCATCGTGCATAATCAATTTACCAAAGATGGTTACCTCTAAATTTTAACCAATGCAAGGCGGTTCATAAAGACTTTTTTTTAAAAAAATGTACCTCTAAAATTTTAATTCCTAAAAAAAAATATTTTCGTTGAATTTTATTGGATAATATTATTCATTACGTATTATGGTCTGTTTGTGACTGGTCCCGATTCTTTTCTTTCCATTTATTTATTTATACAACTATATTGTATACAATATGTGTTCTTTTCTCTCCAAAAAAAGTTTCATTTTTTTTCATAAATTGTTACGCCTTTTTTATCATTACTTATTTTAGTCAATAAATGTGTGGAGATTTTTCTATTATATTATATAATATTATATAATATATCGTTATTATATTATTATAATTATAATTATTTATTTCATTATCTCGTGTTACTTTAAATTATGGTATATTCTTGTTAAACAATTTATTTATCCGCTCTTAAAAAAGCTTTTTTGACGCTTAAAATGTTTGACGTTTAAAAAGCTTTAATGATTGATTATACTTATTTGCATAATTACTATCCAATTAACATGTACTATCTGCATCTTGTCGCCATTTGTACATACCTTTCGCGCCTAGATTCGGAAATGAATGTCTTTATTTTTTTTGATATTGATTGATTTGATTGATTTGATTAAGCATGATAACTGTGTTTTGTCTATTTGAGGAAGCTTTGTTGGTGGAGGTGGCGTTGTGATTGTTGCATTCTTTCCTTACCTTTTTTTCTTATTCATTTATGCATTTACGTACACATTTACGTACATATGTGATATGCATTTGTCTATATATTTACGCATTTGTCGTTTTTTATATTTACTACGCTCTTTATAAATTTTTTTAATGTTATTTCTACAATCTTATCTTTTTTTTATTTTGCCGATTCCCGTATTCGGTCTGACCCGTAATGATTAACTGGCCACCGCTTTGATTTTTAACTTAACTAGTCTCTATTTTTTTTTATTTGTTAATTTTTATCAGATATGCTTACGTATCTATTTACGTTACTACTTACGTACTCTACTTACGTATCCGTTTCCTATTTGCTATCTGTTATCTAGGTTACGCAAAAGTACTATATATCGTTCACATGATCAATTTCTTATCTTATCTTTAATTACACTTTTTGCAAATCTCCTAATTATGTTTATATTTCCGATAATCACTCATGTCAATGCTGTAACTATGTGTACTAAAATTGTTAAAACTAATTTTTTAATCTAAATTTTCGTTATAATGTGAAATATGATGCACGTACGTACACTACCCTACCTACACTATACACGTATATACTACATATTTGTTTAGTGTACCAGATTACGTTATTTTGTTTTAACGTTAAGGTCGTTAAGTGGTTAATTTAATCTTAAGCTACACATTGTATAATTGTATAATTATTTGAACTTTTTTGATTCAGGCCTGTCTACTACTGTACTAGTTCGTTACCTGCTTTCAAAAAATTTTGTTACTAAAAAATTCTCTACTATTCATATCTAAAACTAGCTAAAACTTATGCAAAAGCCTAAAAATTATTTTATATTTTTATCATTATATACTATATATACTGTACTATATATATATATTTATTTATATTTTTTTTTCTAAATTGGCTGTTTCTTTATAACTTGTATACGTAATTAAAATTGATATATACTTCACGTAAAAATTTTAAAATAATTATTATATATATAATATTTTCTAAATTTTATATTTATTTTTAGAATTATTATAACCTACACCAGTGGTTAAGAATAACCACTCCTATTAAAACTTAGGGTGCAGCTTTAAGATAAATAGGAGTTTTTTATATAAAATGTTTTTTTTATATAATATACTATACATTGGATTTTAGGCTCCAATCTTAGTTCTTATGAGGTTTTCAGGGGTTCTGAACATTTTTACTTAGAGTACCCGATCCCATTTACTTAGTAAGTTATTGAGATATTAGCACACTGGTTATTCTTAACCACTGGTGCAAGTTAAAATTGTCTTTATTTTTAAATTATAAATTATAAATAATTATAAATTTAAAATTAGTTAATTTTTATAAAATAAAATAAAATATTTAAATTTTTAAAATTTAAATATATTTAAATTCAAAATTATTAATAAATTTTTGATTTAAATTTTTATTAAAAAAAATTAAAGCTAGTTTATTTACAATATATATATTATATAATCTAAAATTTGTAATTTTAAACAAATTTTATAATATCTTATTATTTAATTTGTAATATAGACAAATTTGCTTGTATTTTTTTTAAAAATTTTAATTTTTTTAATAAAATTTTAAATATAGTTACTATATCTTTCTATATAACAAAGTTGATATAAATAGAATTCAAACAATAGAAATCTGTTTAATATTTAGTGTCAAAATGGTTTTATCAAAGCAATGAATATTAGACAAGATATAAATTTATTATATAAAATTGAATCACCTTATATAGTATTAAAAAACAAAACTATACAAACCAATATAGTTAGTATAATAAGCAGATCTATATAGTACATATTGATTTTTAATATATATATATATATATACTATATATAGTATTATTAGTACTGTATTAAGATTAAAAATTATAGCTAAATAATATAATATAATTTTAAAATTATATTATACTAATTTCAATAATTTCTAAATTATATATATATATATATTTTTTTAAGCGATCCTGCTTTTATTCAAATTTAGTAAACTGCTACATGACACTATAATACATCAATGAAACTATATGTTTTATCTAATAAAAGCTCACCAAGCCTAAGCCCAACGCAACCAACTATAACAACTATTAGTCACCCCCGGGATTCAAAACTTGCTTCGAATTTCGTAACGATGAGGTTATCTCTCAAGAGTTATGACAAGTTGTTGTATACTATATCAGGATCTTTTCTTTTCCTTCTAATTCTTCCTTCTTCTCAAAGGGCACGAGATAAAGAGTTGAAGTTTTAAAAAGTAAACAAATGAAAGCAACCAACAAAAAACCCAAAAAAATACCAAAAAGAAAAAAAAGAAAAACATATTTCGAAAAAAAAAAAAACAAAAGAAAAGAAAAAAACTCCAACAAAATGATATAGCCATATCATAGCTGAAAAATTATATAATACTTTTAAATTTAGCTCTATTCTAGATTTAGTCTGTATTATATATAAATATCTTCGGGATAGAGTTAGCCCTGCAAGAATTATTATAAAAAATCTCTAAACGGTCAATGTCAGTCCTTGTTCCACACGACACAGTTTGATTCGTTAATTGTCTGTCCTAATTTATATCTCGAGCCAGGTGCTGCCACTGTCTGAGGACCTGTATCTCAAGCCACCTGCTGCTGTAATTAGAGTTTCCGGGCCGCCAAATCTGTGATTCCTTGTGACTCCTGTTTCTAATTTGGAATTGGTAAACAATGCAGATATTTTGGAGAGGGTACACCGATTTTTCCACTTTTTGTTTAGCAAAAATTCTCTAAAAAAATCCAAACTAAGCGAGAATATGGAAAGGGGGTTTTCGGTTGTGAGTTCTTTAAAATTTCCAAACAAGAGTGTTGAAAAAGCTTGTTTTGTTGTTTCCCACTGTTTTGCTATAGATAACTTCGTCAACAAAGGTTTCTCACTCCACCAAAATTTCATATACAAGGGCACCACCTCTTGCTAATTATCTTGTATAACGACGCTTTTGACTTGCATATTGAATATATAGAGAAGTCCCCGCAATAGCAGAAACGGTTGACTTCTACAAAAACCATATTCTATGTTATTCTACTACACCTTAGTACAGACAATGCTCCAACAAAACTGTTTTTCTTTAGCGGAAAAATTGGTCCAAGTGATCGTCGAGAAGAGTTAAAAATAATATGTGTTTTAAATTATATTAGTATTAATTAATATATTTAATTAAATATGAATATTGAATACATTATTAGATATTAAAAAACTATCTAAATTGTTCTATGCAATATTATTAGACATTGTTCAATTTCAATTATAACTACAGTCTAGGAATATACCCAATTAGGAAATCAGTTCTAGAATGATTTACGAGAAGATCCATGAATCTTATTAGTTCTTGCTTACTTAATTTTGCCACAGAGTTTTACAGTATTCATTATATTCACTTGTTATTAAACGATATATAGCTAGATACTACAAAGCTTATAGAACTAATCATCCCAATTAATCCCTTCTGATCAACTGTCTACAAAAAGGTAAATGAAACCTGAAGTTAAAGCTTTACCTTATGTATTTTTAGACTAGAAAAAAAATTTTGTAGCACTTTAAATAATCTTTATATAACGTTTACTTACCAGAAGTTAAGAATGAAAGGTCTGTTATATATTTCTGCAAACTTGATTAAAATACTTTATCAAATTATTAATCGAAGTATTTTGAAATAAGCTCTTTAGATTCATAAAACTATCCTGATATATAAGTATTTTTAATCGAAGTATCAGAATAAACTATTCAGGTTTATAGATTCGCTTTACTTATTAATTTATTTAATTATTGCTAATCCTATTTGTAAGCATTTATTAATTAAAATGTT
>CAJVPY010000599.1:0-25319 GCA_910591965.1 Dentiscutata erythropus | reverse complement strand
AAATATTTTAAATAATTAAAAAAGTAGATCAGAGACATATTTATAGTAATTATGCAGGCAAATTTGCCTGCAAATCTTTACCAATTAAGGGATAATGATTTGCATATCTTGCTAATAATAAATATAATATATATTGATATTATTATTTTAGTTTGCATTTTGATAGATTAAATATTTTAAATTTGATAGTTGTTGCTTTAGACAGGCTAGACATTTTTAAGATAGTCATTATAAATAAACAAGCTAAAGGTTTAATGGTTCACAATAATTTGCTTTTTAAAAATCTATTATTATTTATATTAAAATATTTTTATAAATTTTCTATGATTTTTGATTATATTTTTAATGCAATATTGATTGAGTTAAATTTTTTTTAGTCTAGTTTTTTTTTGTTCATATTTAACTTTTTTTATTAGCATCTGTTTATATAATATATTTATTATAATAGCTTATATTTAATACTCTTTATATTTGTTTTTAAGATCTTTTTTTTAAGGTGAGGACTTGCTTATATCTTTATTGGATAATTTATATAAGAAGCTACATAGTAAACTATATACAACTTAATTTATACAAATACAAATATATATAAATTATATGCAAGAGTAAAAGCTCAGACCAATTTGGCAATTTATTTACTTGAATAGTCAAGACTCATCTAGCTTTTAAAGTTAGTATAAAGTTTGTAGATATGCTAAGGGAGACCCACATGAAGCTTGAGATATTAACTTTTTTGTCACTAATCTAGCTAGTGAGTATATATTATTTTTTTTATGTAATTAATCTGGTTGTAAACAGAGACAACTTCATATATAGGTTCTTGTATATTGTTTTGGAGCTAAGTGTCTTTTGTTTTGAAGTGAATTATTTGTAAATCTTGTAAAAATCTTTTTTCTATTAAGCTAGTTTGGCTAAGTATAGTTTTTATATCTGTTTATAAATACTTTCAAGCATGTGTAGCAAGAATTGTATAACAATCCGTAATACCTTTTTGTATAATTATTCTCAGATTAGAGGGCCAGTATTACAGTACTATGGCCTTCTTGTAGCCATATAGCATAATAACAAGGTTATCCAGTATAGGGATCCTACTATTAGAATATACATAGGATAAGTATAGAGTACACTTAAATATTCACAGTAGAAGACAAACAGTTTGGTATTAGGATAGTGTATTTTAATCTTTATTTATTATAGAACAAGAGAATAACCTCATCTAGAGATTCTAGAAAGAGTTATATATTACAAGAGAGAATATACAAGACTAATTCTATAAGAGAGAGAGATAAAAACTCTATATTAATTTTCATAAAGTTTATTAAAATCTATCTTTACAAAAAGAGATTTATACTCTCTTTATATATCTTTTTCAAAATAGAAGATGGAATTAAGAGTAATGTAATATGTGCTCAAAGGAGTTGAGGGCTGTGTTAAGAGAGTTAAGAGCTATGTTAAGGAAATGAAGAAAGTTGAGGGAGATGAGAGATATATTAATAAAATTGAAGATCATGTTGAGGGAGTAGAGAGAGTTGAGGGAGATAAGAGATATGTCAAAAGAATTGAATGTTATATTGAAAGAGTTGAGGATATAGTTGAGGGAGTAGAAGGTTAAGTATAACTTTAGCTACAGTATATACCACAGTGGCTTTAAATCTCTGTTAAATACTTATACTAATAATAATATATATAATACAAATATAATAAATAATAGATATTTGATATAAAATACAAGTTAATAATATAGAGCTAGATAATATAAATATAAATTATAAATTATATGTTATGCTATACTAATCTATAAAAACCTGTTTTATAATACTAGTATGAAGTAAGCTAAAATAAGCCCTAGAAAGTAGTAATAGAATTGTAGTTGTTGAGGGATTGAAAAAAAGAATTAAGTTTAGTGTTTATATAAAGTTGTGTAAAAGTAGCAATAAGTAGAGAGATAGTTAAGAAATATTTTTATTTTGAAGCTTTTATGTAGTTATGTTTCTAGCTATTGTAGCTGTGTGAGATTTTTTGGTTGTTGTTGAGGTATAGCTAGATAACTTGCTAGTTAATTTTGTCTACAAAGTTTGACTATTCTAGATTATGTTTTTGTAAAAACTATATAGCAATAGTTTGTGCTCTGTATATATTTTTGATAAAGAGCCTGCTATAGTATTCAACAAAGTGCTTTGTTTAAATAAAAGCAGAAAATAGATTGTATATATTAGTATAAGCCAGAAGAAGTGTGTAAAGATAAGAGTGATGTTTAGCTAAAAAATCTGCATAGTTGTTAAATTTATTGTTCAAGTGTGCTGTAACTTAGTACAGGTAAAGTTTTATTTTGTAAGATTTAATAAAGCCTATGATAGTATGCCAAATATACCAGTAATTGCACTTGATATACTTAGATAAGTATAAAAAGGTTTGATATAGTCTATTATATTTGATATAACAAATTGTAAGTTGGTAAACATATTAACTTTCGCATCTTATAGGCTATTGAAATTGCTAATAAAATTGCTATAAGTTTTGCTTTGTATAATAAGAGCTAGCTAGTGCTTCTATGGACCAGACTCAAACTAGATTTAGTTATGTCTGAGTTTGGTCTGATTTCTAGACCAAACACAGACTTTTATATTCAGACTTTTTAGTTAAGTCTAAGTTTGGTCTGAGTCTAGTTCAAAGTCGCAGACTAATCTGAGTTCGAATTTATTTTTTAATGCTGAGTTACCTATAAATGAGTTGAATATTAAATTACAATTTTGTCAACTTGGGTAAAGAATGATAGATTAATTTGTAGATTAAATCTGCTAAATAAATATAACAGTTTAATTTTATGGATTAATACCACCTTTCTCTATCTCTAATACCATAACTATTCTTTTTCCAACAATAATTCTTTTCTAATACCATACTTCTCCAAATAACTCTTTTTTGATACTACACTTTTCTAATACCACTCTTATTTAAATATAAATAAAAAATAATTATAAAATATATAAAATATTAAAAAAAAGAAACCATTGTTTAAATTAAAAAAAATAAAAAAAATATTTTATAAATATTTATAATTTATTTCAAATTACTAATTTATTTTAATAGCAAAAAATATGAGTTTTTATGGCTATAGAAGTAAATCAAACTCTCAAAAACATATAAAGTAATATCATAAATTTAAATATTTTTATAGATTTATTATAACATATAGCAGATAATATAGAATAAATTTTAAAAGAAGTATTTTAGAAATTACAAAAGATCTGAATAGTTGGATAGCAAAATATGGTAAGAGTAAGTAAAATATTTATTTTAAAATATACTATACTGATCTTATTATCAATATTATAAAATTTGTAGATTAAAAAAAAAAAAACTAAAATTACGACTACAATTTATATAACTTGAACATTCTTATTTTTATTTGCAAAAAAATAAGCAGCAAATCTCTAGCTATATAAGGCCCTTTGGACTTTGTATAAATAGGAATTTATCTCTTATTTCTGTTATTGCGAAAAATAAATAGTGTTATTCACTTATAATTTGATTTCTTATTTTATTGATTTAGTAAATGATTATACTAGTGGATGTATTTGAAATAAGTTATTTCTTTATATTTATATTAAATTAGTTTACAAGTATAGTCTAAAATATAAAAAAAATTTTGCTGCTTTTTAAGTTATTCTATTTTGGTTAATTAAAGTATTCAAAAGTAATATATGCACATCTTATTAGTTTTATTAGTTTATTGTCTGTACTGATTTGCTTGATAAATAATCTTTTATTTATGTTAATTCAGTTATTATTATTTACTAATCAAAATATTTGAAATACTTTATTATTAATTTCTTATTTGTACTGATTTATAATTCTTATTTCTGAAAAGTTTTATACAAAATATTTATTATAAGTTTTAGTCTTACCTGAATACAAAATTGTATGATATATTTGCAAAGTGCATCTGCTAAATGCTTTACTATTAGTCCAGTTTTCAATTTAAAATAAAAAAGAATAAAATAAAAGTGTAAATTATAATATATCAAATTACAAGAAGTATTTGAATATTCATTAAATATTTAATAAATTTATTAGAATATTAATTCAATATTAAAAAAAGTTAGATTAATAATATTAGATAGTTTATTCATTAGAGGGCTTCCAAAAATCAGCTAATTTAAGAAGAGTAGGGGTCAGCTGGGATGTTAGATATAATTCCAGCCAGAATTAACAAGTTCTGACCAAAATTATAAAAATTTTTAGCCCAAAATTATATATTTATTAATAAAGTTCTACTGAACCAAATTGAATGATTTAACTACAAAAATAATCCTCTCTTTGAGAGGAATATTTTGCTAGTTAAATTATCCAAATTGATTTAGTATAACAAAAGTTATTTATTATTAAATTTTAAAATTTAATAATAAATAACTTTTGTTATACTAAACCAATTTGGATAATTTAACTACCAAAATGATCCTCTTAAAGAGAGGATTCTAACAAGTCTAAAATTATAAAAATTAAATTACTAGATCCCGAGATCTATCTAGATTTGTATACTATTATACTGTATAAATATTATATATTACTATAGTATAGAATATATAATAATATACAAATATAGATCAATCTCAAGATCTAGTAATTAGATTTTTATAATTTTAGGTTTGTTAGAATCTTCTATTTGAGAGGATTATTTTGGTAGTTAAATTATTCAATTTGGCCTAGTAGAACAAAAGTTATTTATTATTAAATTATATATATATATTATATAAAATTAAATATAAATACTGAAATTTGATTGGCTAATTGGATGTCAGGTGGGAAGAGAGTTTGACCTCAGAAAATTTATTAGTAAAAATAAATAAGCTAATTTCTGGAAACCCTCTAATGCTATTTTTTCTAAAGTTTAAAATAAGCAAGAAACTTTTGTTTATATGATGCTAGAGCCATTGTATATTTCTTTAATACAATACAAACTTTTTTTTACCACTCTACTTAGCTTTTCTTTACTATTGTACATACTTTTAATTAACTACACTAGATTAATCTTGCTTTCTAGTATCTTGTTAAACAAGCAATTAAAAACTTAATATTCTACCACTTCTCTCTAAATTGCTTTAATACTTATTGGAATTTCCTTAATACTGCTTAGTTTAATGTTTACAGCTCCTTATAAGAACTTTTTATAGTGTTCATTAATGGCTTTGGCTATACTTTCACTCTTAAATAGCTTTTATTTATTATTGTTATTCTATACCAAATGATTGTTGGGAAGAGCTCTATACTCAAGGTATTAATTATAAAAAAAAATAAATTTTAATTATTAAATTGTTAAAAATTGTTTTTAATTTAATAATTTATTTTTTAATTTTTAGTTGTTAAAAATTCATAATTACTAGATTAACAGCAGATTAGTTTTTTTTACATAATACTTCAAAAATTAGATTTTTTTTTTTTATAAATTTGGCAATTTTGCCAATATTTTATTAGGTATGACCATTTAAACTTACAGATAAAAATGCAATTTTGACTAAAGTTATCTAAAGCCCTTCTAATTTACAAATATTGACTAATTCAGCTCTTTATAACACCAAAGTGCCCAAATTACCTATGTTCAATCTGCTATAGTAAAGTTTATCTTAATATCAAAAAACTCTGCAAGTGAGTTCTTCAATACATCACTGAATAGTATTTATAGTCTATCAAGATTGCCTTCTTTCCTAATCTTCTTCTCTTAACTTCCTGAGCAGAAGAATTCATATTCTTCAACTGACTTATAAAAAAAAAAAAAAACTAATACTAAAAAAATAAAGAGAACAGAATAAAAAGGGGAAATGAAAAAAATGCCTAAGCAACAAGAAAATGAGAAAAAAACAAAAAAATAAAAGAAGAAAAAGGCAGGAAAAAAAAATCTATAAAAACACTATTATAGCCTGTGCCAAATACAGTTATAAAAATTATATATCTAATTAAATTTAAACAAAACTAATTTTTAAATTTAAAAATCTTATATATCTCTATTGTAAAGCTATACTTTATTATAAATTTTTTTTCTAATTTTAGTATCCGATCTAGGCCATTTCATTAACCAGAGCACTGATTAATTCGTCACATGGTGTAGGTTATTGTTGTCAAAGCAGTCTCATATTTATAACCTACTTTGTCTGAATATAAAATAAGTATCCTGTCTGAATTTGGAAAGTAAACAATGCCAATCTTTTGGAGGGGGTAAGCCAAATCTCTACTTTTTGTTAAAATTTTTTGAAAGACCAAAGAGAGAGCAAGTAGAAGTAAAAGAGAAACCACTTGGCCAAGTAAAAGAGTGCAGTTTGAGAAAAAACAGAGTCTTATTGTTTCCCTATATTCTTCCTCTAGAAGTAACAGCCTAAGTAATTTCGTTGACGGACAGACTTTTGTCTTTTCACCAAATTTTGTATTCAAGAATGCACACCTCCAGCCAGTTATTTTGTATACTAATGCTTTTGGCTTGCATGTTGAATATACAACTTGTAAAGAAGTTCTGGAAGAGTAATACTGTTAATCTCTAAGCAAACTGCTATATTAGGCTATGACTTTTCAACAAAAGCTCTGTTTTCCTTCAGTAAGACTTTTTGGTCCAAATGATTATCAAGAAGAGTTCTGGTTCAAAAATTAGATTATAATATAAAAATATTAAATATAGTAGTTAATTTTAAAAATTAGCTGGTGACCAATACAAAAAACAACTCTCTAGTGGTATTATCTTTAACATCATTAACATTCCATGATCTATTTACTACACTAAATATCAACAATGATCAACTTTTTGACTCATCATACTCATCATATGAAGTATTATTAGAAGATTACTATAATAGTGATGATTACTATGTACTAAACTACTCTTTCAATGAAACAATTACTTAAATAACATAACAGCTTAAAACTATAGACCTCTTTACATGTTACAATAAATTCATCTTTTATAATAAACTATTTTCACTCCAACACCTACAAACAATTCACATCTTCCTACATTACATTTCTAATGAATTTTCTTCATATAATTTATACAGTATATATATTAATAAATTAAATGATCTGGTTTTAACAGACCCCTTGATTTAATGTAGTTTTACTTATTAACTAGATGGGATATGTTCAACTCATTAACAATTACTTCTTAGCACCACATTTTACCAACAATTACTTGTTATCAAGTTTATTTCACTAACAGTTTATTTCACTAAAGCCCATTTACAGAAATGTAATTCTGGTCAATATTATTAGAATTAGGTTAGAATTAGAGTTAAAGTTAGTGTAATTTATAAAAAAAACTTGTTAGCAAAATAAGCTTTAGTAAAATAAACTGTTAGTAAAATGAACTTGTTAATAAATAATCATTAGTGAAATGTAGTATCTATGAAATAATTGTTAGTAAAATAATTCAGACCCAACTAGATATAGAGACACATTATTTGGAGATATGCTGGAGCATTATTTTGAAACCATAGATGCTATTTTTAGAGGGCATGATTTTCTAAATAATGCTCTGGCCTGTTATTTCGCGACAATATAGCACATTTGTACTTTAATATTTTTAATCACATCAAATCACAGAATTAACTAAAATTTCCACAAAATTATGCAAAAATTAACTTCTTTATCACAGAATTTTACAGAATAAATTAAAAAAATAGTACATAAAATCACAGTATTTTTCTTAATCGAAAACAAAATTTGGTCTTAACTATAAGACCTCAAACAATATATAGTGGTTATATTAGCTTTAATATAAACTTTTAAAATTTTTATCTACTTTTTATTAGAGCTAATTAACCATATTTTATATATAAGCTTTAATATTTAACAAAATTTAACCAATTATCAAATATAACAATTTTTTTCATAAAAGATTCTCAAAAAAAAATTTTTCTTTAAAAATTTTTCTAAATAAAAAATTGGATATTATATAGTATAGAATAGGTGGGCAGATTCTGCAAACTCTGCAACTCTGCTAAATATTTATTAATGATTACTAATTAGTAGCAAAGTTTATTTTTTATATTGACTATCTATTCTATAAAACATCCAAAAAATTTTTATTTTTTTATTTTTTTTTTTAACTTCAACAATTTTGTTATTAACTTTATTATTATATTTAACTGAACAGTACATATATATTACATATATTAACCTATCTAACTAAATAGTCGTTATAACCTCACCCGGCTACCCTATATAGTGCTCAGATGCAACTGTCTGCACTATCACACATATGAGATGAACTACTTTGAGAACCTCAGAACCTTAATATTTTTACTAATTCATATATACCCCACTATATATACTACTATGCAACATCTACTAGTTATAATTTACCTCTTATCACTTATCACATTACTTCTAATTTGTTTCTTGTATAATTTTCAAATTGGTGTTCTAGAAGTGGGCATTCTTCTTGCTTCTAGTTTGGTGTCTCTAGAGATGTTACTTTAGATTCTAATCCATATCTTAAACCAGGTGCTGCCGCTGTCTGAAGACTCATATTTCAAACCACCTGCTGCTGTCATTAGAAGAGCTGTCCATATGGTTCCAGGTATTCACATCATACACCACTTAATTAGGCTACCACTCCTTTATAGTACTCCCTATCAGTTTGGTGATACAGAAGTCTAGATCCTTAGGATGGGAGTTAAGTACTTCATTTAATTACTTCATAAGCATGTAATAATGCACATGGCCGTTATTTCGAAATTTTGATTTTTTTAAAAATGGCATATTTGACTCAAAATAATACTTATGTGCATCTCGAAATAATGCACCCCTATATGTATCAGATTTTTTTCACAATAAATTTAAGTTTAGATTAAACTCTAAACCCGATATTATCAACATTATATTGTTTTAATGTATGTACATATTTCAATTTCTTGTATTACTCTTATTCACTACAGCTTGTTTTAAATATAATTGTAGAATCGTAGGCAATTTAATCAGATTTAAACTAAATCACAAAGTATATCTCTAATAATTTCTATATATATATGATCAAATAAAAAATTGTACAACTTTTACTCTCTTTTATCAATCAGTTTAATTTTAGAAGTCATAAAGACAAGAGACTATTTTAATAATTTTATTGCAAGGAAAGAAATAATTGGATTAGCATACGTACTTCTAATTACTTTTAATTTTTAAGTTATAAACTCTATAAGTACTTTATTTCGAAAGCACTTAGATATTTGTAAATTCGATATTTAACATATTGTTACTTTTATAGACAAACGGCTATTGACCTTCAACTCAAGAAAATAAGATAGGTTATATTTATTTGTATAACAAATATATGAATTTTATATGATAATACGTATAAAGCTAATTTAAAAAGTAGGAAAAAACCTAAAAAAAAATAAAGAAAAGTTAAAGCGTATATAGTAATAATATTTTTGGACTGTATAGTATTGGTAAAAATAAATTTTCTACTCATATAATTCTAAATATTATCAGCCTTTGTGAAATTGATATATAAATTGGAAATTAATAATCACTCATTTCTCACTTAATCATCATTATCAGTAGTAACTTGATAACCATATTCGTCAAATTCAACATATTGGTCAAATTCATCAAATTCACCAAGTTTAGCAGGTTCATCATAAATTTCGGCAGGTTCTTCATTACTAGATTCATCACTATTATCACTAGCTTTTCATTAAATTTATTAATGTTAAGCAATTCATTACTAGCTTCTCCACTAATATAATAAATAAAATCTTTATCATCACTAAATTCTTCATTTTCATCATCACTAATTTCATCATCAGATTCAAGATTTGCTGTTAATTCCTCTTTACTTGACGGTTCTTCTAAAATTACATCATATATACGATTTTCAACAATTGCCTGAAGTCGACTTGACATTTTGTTATTTTCACTTCCATCAGGATTTAATGTAAGTCCAGATGCCTCGAATGACTTAATAAGAAGCTCATGACTAATTTGTTTTTACGTTTCAGAAATCCACTTACAGACTAGTTCGTATAAAACTTTTTTATATTTTCCACTTTTTGTAAACTCTTTTTCACCTTCACTCATCCATTCATCCTACTTACTTCTCATTTTACTTTTAAATGGTTTGTTGACTAAGACATCAGATGGCTGTAATACGCAAGTTGTTCTACTAGGAATTCTGATAACTTCTAAACCTTCAATATTTAGAGCTTTAGTTACATTACCACGTATATGACTTCCATGACAATCAACAAACAGTATGCCTTTTTTTAAAAAAAACCTATTTGGTCTTTCTTGAATTACTTTTGGAATATATGTAGATAACATTAAATCACTATGTATAGTTCCTTTAGATGCAGAAGCTACAACAATATCTCTTGGAAACTTTCTTTTAGGCACTTTTTTTAATTTGAAGATTACTATAGGTGGAAGTTTATATCCTGAAGCAGTAAAACCTAAGACAACAGTAAACTGCAACTTTTCATATCCTGTGGTTCTAATTGGAACAGTGCGTACACCCCAAAAATTTATTGTTGAGTTGCGTGGCATATCAAACCAGAGTCTCATCAAATGAAATTATATATTGTTTTTCAAAATTTTTAGTAGCTTCACGTGAAATTTTAAGAAAATTGCTAACAATATCAGGTGTATCTTCAGGAAATTTTTAAGCTACTTGAGTTTGACAATGTTGTACTAAATTATTTCTTCTTTTAAACCATTTAATCCAACCACGTGAGGCTTTAATATCTCCAAGTTCTTGAGATTTAGCTATTTCTTTTGCCTTATTTTCGATCATACTAGTTGTAACAGAAAGCCCTTCTCCATGTTTTTCTTGAACATATTTTAGTAATTCCTGCTCTAAAGATGGATACAATGGCTTATGACCACGACTCTCTAGTACTCTTACTTTTCTAAAATTCAAATCCTGATTTTTTTTAACTGCTTCAAATTCTGACTTTTGTGCTATTTATTCTTGAACACGCCTTCGATCTACTTTATAAAATTTTACAGCTTTACAAATTGATGAACCTTCTGCATAGGCAATTACATCAAGTTTGAATGAAATAGAGTAGCTTCATTTTTTGTCATCTATAATGTTAGCAAAGCAAAAGGATAAATGGTAATTTAGAGTGCAAGTAAAATCTTGTATAGACTTTTTACATGCAATTAACTTTAAACATCTAAAAAAGTGCTTGGTATTTATTTAATTATATTAATAAGCTTATACTGGTAAGTTTATTATTCAACCTTTCTTTTAATTAACATTCATGGACAAGTATCATTAAAATTTTTTTTTTTAAAAAAAAAATTATTGACCTTCCATGTTTAATATAAATCTAGTTTTTTAGACAATATTATTGTGATTACAAGTAATAAAACTATATGCAATTTATAAATTGCTTATGTATAATGAATACTATCTTTAAAACATGGCTGAACACACTATTCTAAATTCTAAGTGAAGTAATCAATTAAATAACAATCATAATGCATTAAATGAATTAATCATAAAACTGAAACTATTATATATTCTTTACATGAAACAGGTTTTTAAACTTCTCGACATAAATATTTTTTACATGCAAAGTTAAGTAGATTCTTTATCATGTGTTTTTTTATACGTATTAACTTCTATTAGTATTAGTGATTTCCATTTTTACTAAATTCATAGACATGACTAAATCATATGTTAAAATTGTCTATTATATAAAAGAATATATTAATTTCAGAAGTCTTGTTTTACTGGTATAGCTGGTTATAAAGTGATACAAACATATGGGTTTTTGCCTTGAAAATGACCTTACAGTATCATATACCGTAAGGTCATTTTCAAGGCAAAGACCCCATATGTTTACTTCAGCTATAATATTGATTGAATACACTGTTCTTTCATTCCAATATTCTATGAATAATAATAATTGGAATCTAGGCGATGCCTCAAAAAAGTTCTTAGTAGTTGGAATTTTTTTTCCAAAATTAGCATAATGATTCAAATTATCATGCAGGCGCGTCCCGAAATAATGCACCAGGGCTTGAAATAACGTGCCCCTGTGCATTATTACGTGTTTATACGTACTGCAAAGGCAATAACCTGGGACCTGTGCTTCTGCTGTGTTTTATCATAGACTTCCATATAAGTTGTGTGACTATTAATCACTAGCCAGCTTTATGTTTGTACCACTAGGGTGTTTGCTTCCATGCTTTTTAGAATTTTATTTAACCAGTTTTACTTGTTTCTTTTATTGCACCAGAGGTGTTCTATATTTGGTAAAGCCATTTTTTTACCACAGCCTCTTACTATGTCCATTGCTTCTCTTACTACTTCTGGATATATTGCATACAGCTATCCTTCTAATCAAGATCCCAATGCTGCCTTAGGGTTGTTGGTGCTATTTTGCCTATCATGAATTTACACGCACAGCCTTCTGCAGTATTACCTTCTATGATCCATGTCACATGCAGTGCCCAATCTTCTTCATGGCTCAGGACTCCTTTCAAGAATTCTTTATCAGCCAAATATGTACTTTACATAGTCTTACCACCACAGGGTTTCACATTCAAAAGCCCCCAAAAGTTACAGAGATAATTAATTTAATTAATTACCACCAGCTATAATTGAACTGTCAACCTCGTCTGTGGAGAGTTAAGCACCTAAACCACTAGACTACAGGACCCTAGCCCTAAAATTTTTTTTAATTTGGTTATCCAAATTTTAAATGTAATTTTTCTAAAACTTATTAATTTTATCTACTTTTAATAATATAATATTAAAAGTTTTTATTCACTCTTAAATATAAATTTTTGACCAATATTCGCTTTTCAAATATAATATTTTTGTAAATAAGTAACCTTTTAACCAAAATTTCAATGTAACTCTCTATATATATTGTTCGGAATCTTAGCCTATATATCTTTTAATTGTATAGAGAATTTGAATTTAAATAAAAATTTATCTAATACCTAAATTAAAGTTAGGTTCTAGGTGAATGACTAGTGATTTATAGCTATTGATATATTTTTATATAGTAAAGCAAAAAATATATATCAAAAGTCAAAATGTTACTCTAGAAAGTTGAAAGCATTAAATACTAAAGTATTTTGATATCACCATGCCCAAACTTGAAATTTCTAGTGATAGATTATTATGTTATAAAAATTATTATCCAATCAGAATCATGATTTTGTAATCAATACAAAGTTCATATTGTTATGTAAACCTACTTGATACACTACATTTCTGTCTAATATATTGGATATTCTATGATAGAATTGATATAACTAGATGACTTGTATTATAAATATTAGAAATCAAATTTTAAATAATAGACTAAACTATAGTTTTATATAATTTAAATAATCTCGCCCTCTTAGAGTTCTGATCTGATCTGTATATAGGATAAGTTCCAAACCTAATTTTTACATGTAGTGATTTGGAATTTTTAACTATAATATTAGTTATATGTCAAAAATGTTTAACATTATGACAAATTAGGGGCATTTTGCGAAATCTAGTAAATACTATTTGGGTGATAGGTTTCATGCATGCATATGATTCTTTAATCGTGTGTATTAATATGCATTTATACGTACATTTCAGAATAATACGATTTTATTACATCTAAATTTTATATACCGTATTTTCATAAAATAACAGGCCGGGTGTTATTTAGAGTAATGGCCCAAATTAAGCTTAATTTAGGCCAAGATTTCCAAAATTTGAAATTACACCCCGGTGTATTATTTTGCAAAAATACAGTAGTAACATTAAAGTATATATAATTTAGACCAGAGGCGTATTGTTGGGTGAAATTAAGGAATATGAATGCAAACATCTTGTAAATTTCTGAAAAGAAAATGAATAAATATAAAAAATAAACAAGATCTGGGTAAAAATTTGATTACATCCAATATTTTTCAAAGATAAAATAAAAATCCAAAAATTATATCATGCAATATCATGTACATTTTATATAATGTGTGCATTAATGCGTATTTATGCGCATGTTATTATAAAATGCATATTTTCCTATCACTAGTCATGATACTGATTTGTCGATGCTGATGGGCATAAAACCAGATTTAATATGAAAGACCATACTACACATCACCATAACCACTTTTTGTGATAGGGCCACTCTACCAGTAATTAATTTTTTTTTTCTATTTTTTAAATGTTCATTTTAAAAAAATAATAAAAAATAAAAAATCTATATATTTTCATTCTAAGCTATTATCTCCTTAACTTGTCCAACCTTTGTTGGTTAGTAAGATATTTCATTTATTTGATTAACTAACATAATCCTAAAAAATTTTGATCTGTATATGGTGCAGTTCTTTTATACAGTATTTGTTCTGCATCATGTTTGAAAGGGGTATCAGATTGAAATGTATATCATGAATATAATAGCAAGACAAAACAGACAAAACAATAAACATTATATTGTTTGCATTCTTTTCAATTTAACAATTATAAAGATTAGTTCTTATACCGAAAGTCTATCACCAAAAGCAAAATCAATACAATAGCAAAATTTTTTAATTAATAAATATCATATTATACCACATTAGCACATGTTTCTATTTTCATCATTGAGTTAAAGATTAATATAAAGATTATTTTAAGTAACATATTACAGGAAACGTTGAACATCACAAAATTTGTACACAATTTATAAAAAATTTTTTATATTATTTTACAATACTTTTTTGGAAGGCTTGTTTGACTTATCTTTTCTATAAATATTAAAAATAACTAAACAAACATGAAGCTCTCACTTTGCTTTACAACATATTTTTTGAATCCCTTTGAATCTCATGGGTTCGTCTTTTTGTAAATTTTGCAATTTGATTGGTTAACAAATCCCGTAGTGATATTTTGACTGGTCGATACAATGAGTGATCTGTGTAACAAAGAATGAAAAACATATCTATAATTGGATGTTTCCTCCTGTTGTAACATATTGTATAATTAATATTGTACATGTGAATTATGTGAATTGGATATATTATTGAAAAGAATAATTGGCTAAAACTCGCCTTCTTTCAGTTGTCAGTAGGTCAACAGATAGAAAAGACTGCTAAGCAGTGATGCATTAGCAAGCGACAATCACATGGGTGATCCGGCTCTAACAAGAGAATCCGGTATATGCAAGTGGGAAGATAAGTATAAATTTAATGAAATTACTTTAGGAGCTTATTGCGCGAATACTAATATATACAAATTTAGCAGGGAACGTATGACAATAACATTCATATATAAAACAGAAGAGCGACAGGGTAGCACGACAGCAGCCCCTTCAAGAGGCAAATCAATTTCACACCCTGCCCTACCCTCCTCAGTAGAATCCTGCCATTTTGTGGCAGCTTAAACATCTCTTTACAGCCGTCCTGCATTTATGCGGGTGGGAAACCACCGGCTAATTCCAATTATACATCAAATGCACTGATGTATGCTATATATCTCTTTCAATTATACATCAAACGTACTGATGTATGATGTATACTATAACTCTCTAATAAAATTCGAACACCCAGCACTATTAGCGCTAGAATGCATCACAATTATGCGTAAATTTATAGTATCAGATGCATTGATTCTGTTCTTCCGTTCCTGGTGTTGCGCGACGACGTTGCACAGCTATCAAGTATTTTTTAAATATCAAATCTAACCCTAAACATCCTAAACTCTAAAAAAAGCGGAAAAAACACTCCAAATTTTTTTAAAATTTCATATAAAAATAGGTCCAAGCTTCAGCATCAGCCGCGCCAATAAATAATAGATAAAATTTTTAATTTACTTCTTTTAAAAAGGCGAATGAGTCTCAAAAACTAGGTAATATTTATCATATATCATCTAACCATGTCGCCAAAATATTGAATTCAACTTACTTTTACTAATCATTTGAATGTCATATAATTTATAAAAAGGAATCCATTCAATCACATCCTCATATTTAGTGGCTTTAAGTTGAATTTGTTTAATGAAATTATCAACTTTTTCATTTCCACTTATCCAACCTTGAGATGTTCTTTGTAGTGGTTTGACCCGTTCGACCCAGGTGACCCGTTGGACTGATCCGGGTAAACTGACGGATATTCCCAGTCAATCGCTGATGTTTGTTTTACTTTGATAAAATTCAAAGGAAGAAATTCGTCTGACTGGATAATTTTTGTAGGTCTACCCGTGATCACCCGTGATAATTAACCAATCAGATTACATAATTTTAAAAATCCGTCGCTTTAATAACATACTAAAAAATGAAGCACAATTCTATATAAAAAAAAAAGCACAATATAATAAATATACACAAAATATTTTATTACATAGAGAATAGAAAGATATGCGTAAAGTAGATAAATACGATATTTATTATTAATAAACTCGAGTTTCTCAGAAAATTTTCACAATACCGGTACATAACCTAAATTTACAGTTAACCAAACCTAGCACATTGCAATAAACACGGATCTCTTGCTATTAAAAGCTTGCACTTATTCAAACTAAACAGTTAGTAATAAAAGTTTATTTGAATCTAACATAATAAACGGCTTAAGCAAAAAAATATCTCCAATTACCTTACTCTACAATAGCTTTGTACGGTCCAATAGGCGGCAGTATATTTTGTCTTCTAAGCAAAGTTCACCGGGAGCCCGATCTTTTTTGATTCTTTTGCGCAGTGAACGTTAGTACTTCGCTGAAGTTATTAATGATATTTGGAGTGATTTTTTATTAGTGAAACGTTCAGTTCTAAAAAAGTACTGTATAACATATAAATAAGTTACCCGGGCAATTGATTTACATCAGCTAATCAGACAAACTTCTTCATTTAAGGGTAAAATAGGATGCGTTAAACTTTAACAATCATATTTTACCCGATGTAAACACGATTGGCTAGGAATACCCGTAAGTCTACCCGGATCAGCCCGACGGGTCACCCGGGTTGAACGGGTCACAGTATTATAACTATTGCAAATTCTACATTTTCCTTTCCAATTAAACCTTTTAAATAAAATTCATCATGTTTGCCACTCCTAAAATATTTTTGATCAGTTTTTAGGATTTAACATGACTCTAGATTACTTGTTAAAATTTATTTTAAATGCTACAGTAAAACCTCTATAAATGCACGCTCTTGAGACTGAATTTTAACAATGTGTATTTAGAAAACAATAAGAAAAAGTGAATTTATAGAGATCCCGCATATACTTGGCCAGAAGTTGGGTGTGAATTTAGTGAGGGTGTGCATTTATAGAGGGTGCATTTATAGAGGTTTCACTGTACGTAAAGTTTGAAAACTCATACAGTCAAACATCTATAAATGCACGCCCGCCCTCTCTAAATACACGCCCAACCTCTGGCCCAAGTATATGCGTGGCCTCAATAAATGCACCTTTTCTTGTTTTCTAACGCACATTGTTAAAATTCAGTCCAAAGGACGTGCATTTATGGAGGTTTTACTGTATAACTAAAAGCCTACATTATATCCACAAAGTTTTTGATTTTAGGTGTAATATGTGCATAATAATAAATTTGTTTTCCGAGCAAAATTAACATCGAATCTTTATACGATAAATGTTAATGATTTTTCCTAGTGAAATTTTATGTTATTACAAAGTATTTAGGCAGTTGTTGATCCACCGCTAACTTCCGGAGTATTTCTCCATTCTCCGGATTATTTTTACTGTAAGTAGAATAAGAGGTATAGTTTCAGAATTTAAATGTTGTATTCTTTGACAATTCGTTTTCATGGCTGCCAATTCGTTTAAAGTCAAATTAAATGCGGTGTAATATATGACGATACATTTAGTGATTGACCAATCGGAATTAAAGCCCGCTATACTGCATAAATTGCATTTTTGATATATATATATATGAGTGCCGCCAAGGGAAAACTTTCCATCGGACTTTCAGTTATATTTTGTGTACAGTTAGCCGTCTATGGAAAACCTATTATAATAATAGATTTCCACAGATGGTTACCTGTACACAAAATATAATTGAAAGTCCGATGACAGATTTTTCCTTGGCGGCACTCATATGATCCTCCTCACTGCATCAAAAAGATAACCTTACCTAGGGATGGCAAAAAAAAAAACGGTGTAAACAGTTTTTAATACATTTTTTATTGTTTTAAAAAATTTTTAAAACATTGGCGTCTCTCCGATTGGTTAATTTCAGTTTCAGCATAACATGCATGTATTCTATCGTTACATACATGTAAAAAAATAAATAGTGAAAGAAAAAGAATTTTGTAATTACATTCTGCATCCAATTTATCCAATGTTTAGGCTTGAAGAAACACAAATATGGAAAGTAATGCCTAAATCAACTTTGGAAACAATAACAAAGAAAGATTGAATGCCATTTACGCTAGAATGTACGTATACTAAAATCTTGCTTGCATTTAGCGTCACGTTTTTTATTTGTACCATGTTATCCTGTTGTTCGAAGAATTTACAATAATTTACTGCCAAAATCACGTATCATATAAAAATTTACTATTATTGATTTTTACTAATTCTTCTGTGCGTCAATTAATTCTTTTCAAATTTAGATAGTTATACAGTTTATTAAACGTGAACAAGTTTTAAATTACCATTTAAAAAGGTCTGATTTAGTTTCTTTTTGAGAAATAGTCGGCCTTTCCATTTGGCACTGAGGTGCTGAATTATGATTGGCTAGATCAGGTGTAACATAAAAGAGAAACAATCAAAACAATAGGTAGTCGATGCTTATTGGCTAGATCAATTTAGTCCTTCGGACTGTAAATAATTAGTTAATACCATTCGTCTGTCCAATGTTCATTACGCATTCGTGCCAAATGGAAGGGGGGTCACCTATAATAGACTTACTCCAAATTTTCAATTAGTTCAAATTTATTAGAAAGCGAAGTAAGAATTGGTACTGAAAAAAATTTCATCAATTAGATTCTCACATTTTAATTCTGAAATTTCTATTAGTATGGTAATTTGATTTGCTCTTCCTTACCATGCTTACTTTTCGAAATTGCATGTATGAAGATTTTTATTATTAAATACAATGGCTAAGAGATTTTTATCGCTACTACAGCATAAAAATTTTTAAGCATGCTTAGAATGATGCCAAAAATTTCAAAAATGAGAAATTTCTTAAATAATTTGTATTTTTTATGATAAAGTTTGGATTAAATATAATCTTATCAAAACTATATATATATATATATGTGTTTTTTTTTCTTTTTCTTTTTTCTTTTTTTTTCGATTTAAATTTTAACTTATAAAAAGAACCAAAATTTTTAAGGGTTTAACATTGAATGATACTAAACTTTGAATTTTGATCAAATTTTTAGCATATTTTTCATAAATTCGCTGTGAAGCGATTAAAAGTTTTTGCGACTTAGACCTAATACTATATAAAACAATCGTTATGATTAGACCACCCGCCCATAAAATGTAAAAGGAAAAAATGTGCCTATAAATAAAGATAAAACGTACAAATGTGTACTGCAAAAATTTATAGGCTAATCTTGCGTTTTTTAAGTTCTTCTAGTGCTTTAGGTTGGCCCTTCACAGCAGCCATTTTTAAATACCGTATTCCTTTGTCTTCATCTTTTTTAATACCAAGTTTTCCATTCAAAAATAAATCACCATAATTAAATAATGCGGAAGGATTGCCATTAATAACAGCTTTATTCAAGTAAGTCAGAAACTCTTTAACGTTATTAGCTTCCAACATTGCAAAAGCATAATGAAGTTGAGCATCTGGAACGTTTTCATCAGCAGCTTCCTTAAAAAGTTTTACAGCTTCTACAGGATCTTTCACACCTCTATGATAACCTTCTTTTAAATAATAACCTTTCCAATACTTGGCAACAGGATCACCAAGTTCAGCATGAATTACAAAGCATTCCCAAGCTTTTTCTCTTTTTGACTTATCCCTGTGCGCCCTAAGACCATCTTCTAACGGAGGAATAAGGTGAGGGATATCATCACTCACGAATGGACCACCTTCATCATCAGTTACATCGTCACTAGGATTAGAATCCTCTACAGAATTTATTAATCCATTTAATTTTTTAAGTTCAAAGTTAAATACATTAATACTTGGTCGTTCAGCTGGTTCATGAGCCCAAGCTAGTATAATTGAAATAATGTTAGTTAATAAATATTTTTAATATAGAAACATATAGAAATTAGAAAATTTAATTATTTACCAGCCACAATTATCTTAGAATATCCGTTGATAACTTCTTTAATTCCAGCATATTTGCCAATGAAATTAAAGCGTTCTCTTTTACCGGACTTGACATGCTCACATATGTCCATTGTGTCCATAGTTTTATATGGTATCTGTTGGAAAGCGAGCTCCCATAATAGCATACCATAACTATTAAAGATAAATGATGATAAATGATGATTAAGTAAATAGTATAACCTATATAGCCTGTATAATCTGTATAATGGCATAAAACATGAAACCAAAGTGATGCTTACCTAAATACTTCGCATTTAAATGTATAGGGATTTTCTTTTTTATTACTCGCATTATTACTCGTACTCGGATCAGAACCCATTTTTTCAGGTGCCAACCAAGGAATTATTTCACTAATGCTTACAATTTTAATACTATTTTCATTTCTTTGTCGGCTAAGATCAAAATTTGCAAGTTTCGCATTGTAACCATCATTATCTGTAATCTATAGTTGAATTAGGAAATTTTATGAATAATTAAATAAAATAACAAAATTTTTCTTTATCAAGTTTTAATTTATAGCATACCATTACGTTTTCACATCGTACATCATGGTGAAAAATATCACAACCTTGCAAAAAGACAAGACCGCAGCAAATGTCATGAGCAATTTTAATTTTATATTTCCAAGAAATATCTGTATCCTCATAGAGTTCTCTTAAATTCCCATATTTAGCCCATTCAAATACGATAAGATATTCACCATTATCATATTTTGAAAAACCATAAAATTTAATTATTTTATCAGATTGTTGTAATCTACTTAAAATTGCAAAACGATTTTTAGTCATTTTCCATTTTTCATCATCATTTGGAATAGTTATACGTTTACAAGCAACTTCAATTCCATTATATAAACGTTTAAAAATTTTTCTTTCTATTGATGATGTATTTCGTTCAATAACCTCATCTAAACAATTTATATCAATATGTGGAGCACCTAAAGAAATTTCCCTTTTATAAACTTTTTTTTTAATTTCAATAACTTCTTCAAAAATTGCATTAAGTTTTATCTTAATTTCATCAGTATGCTCCATAACTGTTCCAACGCCAGTATTTAAGTTATAAAGAATTTCATTATTTTCTTTAAGCTGATTATTCGCATCTGTAACGCCACCTTCGATTGTTTTAAGAAACTACGTATTATATGACATATAAATTTGATTGTTATTTTCATAAATTTCATACACACTATATTCGCACATTATACACACCTCAGTCATTTTAACCACATCTTCAGATAAACTTTTTTCTTCAAGCTTTTTATCTTCCATTGATACAATAATACCAAATTGTAAATCACGACAAGTAGTTTCTAATTCCTCTATTAGAGTAAGACATTTTGCTTTTATATCTTTAGCATAAAGAAATTTTGAAAGACCTTTAAGTTGTGAAACGTTATTAATAAATTCTTTAATATTTTTTAAAACTTTATGAAGTTTTATAAATGTTTTTAAGTAATCACAATTATGAAATTTTTCTTTCTCTTCATCTCTTCTACGACTTAATTTTCTAACAGCTGTAGCAATATTTTCTACACGATCAACTAGAACACGACATGTTCTTTTATTATATTCAGCTGCTTCATAAACACTTAAAATTTCTTCGACTACTCTATTAACCGAATCGAACCAAGGAAGAAAGGCTGCGAATGCACTAATGGCATTTGCTGCTTGGTTTGCAGCCGCTCCAGCCCCACCAACGTCAGTCTCATCTGACATAATAATAAAAAAAATTTAAAGACTTTCCAAAATTGTATTTGTAAATATGTTTGAAAAAAAATTTTTTTTCAAGTTTGTGGAGAAAGTTACTGGTGAACCGGTTAAATACTTTTTTTGACCGGATATGCATATATGCACGGTAGTGTAATTGTACAGTACTTTGTCACATGGCATACATTAAACGAGAATAAAATTAGGGTGATCTACATAAATGTCATTTATTTGTATGACAATAGTTGCATTTTTTCTATGCTTCAATTCCGAACTAAGCCAGCCTTTGTCCTCATACAGTATACTTGCATATTGTGTTTTTTCCTTTCTATGAAGAAATGTCTTCAAAGAGGGTGATTACGATCGGTATAGGGTAAACTTTTTTTTTATGAAAGTGAATTGGTTAGATTGTTTATCAATAACATATAATTTATCTAAAATTAATTATAATACTGTAGCGGTGCATCATGTTCTGGTAAAACGGTACGTATGTAAAATTACATCAATAAATTTAAGTCTAGAACGAGAAAGTTTAAATTGATTTGACTACTTGCGTGATTTTTGTCATTTTATTTTATATAAAGACTTTGGCTAAATGGCTTTTAAAAATTTTACCGAATTGTACATTATTTTATCAAGACGATTTTTTTAAGGTGATTGTTTTCATTCTATTTTATATTTTAATTCGGTTTTCATTTCAATTTAATTTATTTTAATTCGATTTTCATTTCAATTTAATTTATGTTTAATTTGTTTTAATATATTTTTATTTTATTTCCGTAATAGCTCGAAAAAGATCTTCCAATTGATCCAATAACAAATTACACAGATTGGGATTGCCCTGACGCAATAAATTTTCCATTATTTTTATCTAATCTAAAAAATATTCATCAAGACGGCACATTGCCAACAACATTCGTATCTAATGAAGTAAATAATATTTTTAAAGATATTGAAAGAGATGAATTAAATGAGCTGGTTAAACGACTATCCTTGCGAATTAATGAAGTATTAAGTGCATCAGTAGGGCGTGATAATAAAAATGTTGAATGGTATTTCGTATTGGTAGATGGATTTTTACTTTACTATGACCCTGAAGTTATAAACGAATTAGATGTTAAATTTTTTGTCAAGGCTGATCGTGAAATTATGAAGAAACGAAGAGAAGAACGGATTTCTTATGTTACAGTTGAAGGTATTCATTTATATTCTTTACTCATCTATTATGATTTTTTTCTCGTATTATAATTTTGTAATACTGTCTTTAACCTATTTCCTTTAAACAAGGATATTACGAAGACCCGCCAGAATATTTTGATAAAATAGTTTGGCCGAATTATATTAAATTTCACAAGCATTTATCCCTTAAAGGACAATCATTCAGTTTGATAAATGGTGAAAAAAGTGAATTGAAGGTCATTGAAGATATGGTGGCTTTTGACTCGAACCATGATAAAATTTTTGGTGAGAATCTTGAAAAAGCTGTTGAAACTGTGATAAAATTTATCGAAAAAAAGTGGTGAACTTGTATACATGAAAATTTATTGAAATAATATATGAATCGTTAGAGAAATACAACATATCAATCTTTTAAATGTCAAGCTTTAATAAATCTCGCAAAATATATTTTTTTTAGTCGTTTTTGATATTTTTGAATAATCTACAAATTATTTAAGATTTTTTTATTGTAAAAGATACTAACGAATTAGAAATCTTTTATCAAATAAAAAAAGAGACGAAAAGAAAATTGTATTGTCAATATTGTTTAATAAGTAGTTACTCAATACCACTTCTCGTGTCTAATAGTTAGCATTTTTCTTCGGAGATTAACAGTTTTCCAACTGAACCAGTTCTAGTGTGTATTCGTCGCTTGCGCTGAAAATTTTAAATACAGCATAGTTTTATTATATAACACCTTTATATTTATTAAACTGCATATTTAATCATAAATATTTACCGTACATAAAATGTTGTTGTCGTTGACGGTGCAGTTACTTATATGAGTGTCGCCAAATGAAAATCAGCAATTCTAAAAAACAATTTATTTTTAGAATTGCAAGTTATCATTTGACTTCATACGTATCGTCTACTGAATCATTACTTAGTTCGTTACGTAATTTTTTTTATTGCTTTAATTTTAACGAAATATCTTATACAATTCAGAAGTGAGCTTAAAAGGCCATGAAAAGGTTTACATGAGATAAATGACAAAGTTTACCATATAAATAATAGTTAACGTTGAGCGCGTTTATATACGGATAAAAATACCAGCTTTGACGCATCTAACCATTTTTGGTATATATTATAATGTTTAATTTGTCTAGTTTAATTTTATTCTAAGTCAAATGATTTCAAATGAAAAAAATTACGAGATATTTTTATTTACGAAATTTCATTTAAATCTGCAGATGCTTCATTATTATTATTGTAATGAGAATATACTATCTTTGAAAACTAATTTTCCTCATTTGCCTTTAGCTAATTTTTTTTTAAATGTAGAAGTACTATTCTTCACCACTAATATCAATTTTTATGTCGTTCCTAAAAATGTATTTAAACCTATAAATGGACAATAAGCTGTTCTAATTCATCTAACGTAAATATATCATTTGGTTTAATTTCTAGCGATTTATTCAAACCATTAAGTGATTTCTCATATTGGCCCATCATTCGATAAATTGCTCCACGATTACTTAGCGTAAAGGCATTATTCGGTTCAATTTCTAAAAGTTTATTTAAATCTGCAAGAGATTCTTTATTTCTACACATAATGCGGTGAATTGTTCCTCGAACTTTTAATGCAAACGCATCATTAGGTTCTATTTTTAATGACTTATTTAAATTTTCAAGTAAACATTCATATGCATAATTTTGCAACACACGCGCCTTATTTTGAAAAATTTCTATCAATTTATTTAAATCCACAAGAGATTCCTCATATCTATTAATCATGTTATACGTTGCACCACGAGAATTTAATATATCTGTATCATTTGGATTAATTTATAATGACTTATTTAAATCTGCAAGTGATTCTTCATATCTTTTTAATTGACGATAAGTTTCTCCACGATTACTTAATGCAAATGCATCATTTGGTTCAATCTCTAACGACTTATTTAAATCTGCAAGTGATTCTTCATATCTACTCATCATTCGATAAGTTACTCCACGATTTTTTAATGAAAATGTATCATTTGGTTCAATCTCTAACGACTTATTTAAATCTGCAAGTGATTCATCATATCTTTTTAATTGACGATAAGTTACTCCACGATTATTTAATGCAAATGCATCATTTGGTTCAATCTCTAACGACTTATTTATCGCTGTTTGCAAATTGATGTGACTTTTGATAAAAATTAGTAGATCAATATCCGATTGCAATCGATTTTACG
>CAJVPY010000598.1:0-25322 GCA_910591965.1 Dentiscutata erythropus | reverse complement strand
TATTTTAAATTTATTTTAAAGTACAAGACCTAAGAATTAGAGCTCCAGCCCACAAAACGTCGCCGTTTTTCTAGTATATTGTTTATTTTAAGGTAAGACCAACTTAATTCAATGGTTTACAAAATATAGGGGGAGAGACGGAAAAATTTTTTTCGAAGAAACATTTTTTCCGAAATAACATAAATATTATATAGAATTTTCCAAAATATATAGAGAGAAAGGGTCAAAGGAGGAGGAAAGGAGTAATCTAAGCTACCGGATTAAGTTAGCCTGGCCTAAAAAAAGAACAAAATTCTAAAAGATTTATCTGAATATTATAATTATTTTTTCTAACTAATTTTGAATGAAAACTCTTGAAAGTTCTTGCAAGTTTTTTATATATACTTAATTGAACATAACATTTCATACCAAATGTAAAAACTCCATATTGAGTTAATAACTTAAATTGATCGATTTTAATAAACATATAAATGTTAAGTTGTAACGATCACCATTTGTTTACGCAACATGAAAATCTACAATTGTAATGATTTCACTAGCCTAGTACATATACGTACGAGGTTTAGAACCCTAGCGTCACCAATCTGAGAATTTCTTTAAAAAAGTTCGCTGTCAGATTAGGGTTAACTTTTGCTATTAGGTTAGGTTAGATTAATTTTTTATATTACTAAAAATTTGCAAGGAAATCTTTTTAATTAGTGCGCAGAAGGAAGCTTCATAGGTAAAATGACGAGTTATGAACTGTTTCTTGAAATCATTTTGAATTTTTCCGTTCTTTTTTTTTTGTTACATTTTACCTTGAAATTTAATTGGCCAACGAAATTGTTTCAGGTGGTAACGTTAGGGCAGCCACAACTTAACCACAAAGCGGTAAGACGCAATGCACGTACAGTTTTTTTTTTAATTAAAATTTGATTTTCCCCCTAAAGATATATTAAAAGATATACATAATATTTTTCTAAATACTTTACACCACCCGGGTGCAACGAGTCACATGGAGTACTGAAATTCACGGAAATCCATCGACATAATCATCGACATAATCATGCGCGTTACAAAATTTTCTAGAAAAGGTAAAATTTACTTTTTGTTAAACGATTTTATATAGTAATTTATTCACATGATTTTCTTTACTAACTCATCATTAACTTAATGAGTTTTTGATAAGAAGGTAATATTTCTAAATTTAGTAAATTTTTTTAATTTAGTATAACATATATAGATGTAATTTATAATTTTCTGCACGTTTATTATTTATTGCTTGAAATTAAATATTTTAAAAACTAATAATGATTTCCACTTTCATGTGCAACAGTAATCATATGCTAAATTTTCCAATCATTTTTTCATTTTTGATTAATTGAAAAAATTACGATAAAATTGCGTTATGTAAATGTTTGATTATAATAAAAAAAAAATCAATTATGTATATTTCATTATACATTTATATACGACCAACAAAAAACAAGCAATCACGTTCATCTCTCACACTATTTAACTACGTATAAAATTATTGGAAATCTAGATCTCTGACTGTACTCCTAGATTAGAATTTTTTTCTGAATATCGTTAGATATTCAAAAGATTTTCAAGAATTTTCTTTTGCATATGCAAAATGATATCATTTCGATAAAAAAGGGGCATAACCAGAATTAAATAAAATGAATGTTTAAATTATTTTTATTAAATTATTTACTTTTTTAGGATAAACAGGGATAATAGTTTACGTAAATTTATCTAAAATTAAATATCTGGTTCAAAAGATTATCTTGGTTAAAAACTGGATTATATTAATAATATTTTGTTAATCTTTACTTTATAAAATGATAATAAAAGATTAGATACAGTATCAAAAAGTCATTTACGCTCATGACAAATATTTTCCGGTTATTTTACATTGTACCATATCTTACCAGCCACGAAATCCGTGCGTTGTACCCTGCAAAAATTTTTTAGAGACCAATTCTTGATTCATACCCGAGTATATAATTAAGCATAATAATTTCATATTTACGTACGTACGTACCCAGATATGTAACAATGGTACATATTCACACGAGTGTCCTGGGCACTAAAACGAGCAAGGGGAAAAAATACCTGGGTACTTTTGGCGGGTAAATTTTATATGTAATACTGTAACATATATCATTTATTTTACGTTTGATATATTCATGGCACCCCATGAAAAGCTTTGAATCGTTGGCTTTGTATATCTGATATCTGATATATATATGCCATACATACATACGTATGTCTGTATGTACGCATGGACATTACTTTAACAGTTAACAGTTAACGTTGCATTACGCATTACGTATTGTATAGTACTATGCAACTTGTTCGATTTTTGGCCGGCATTACTGATCGACATTGATTGGCCTAAATTATACCCCTAATTATACCCCTAATTATACTCCTAACTATACCCCTGAGGTGAGGCACGACATAAATACCTGATACGTACGTATGCAGAAAATATGTGATGAGTGTATTTATCAGTTATGTAATTATCAATTGTTACCTTTAAAAAAAATTAAAGAGACAATTAGAATTATTAGGGAAGAAATTCTTAGAAGCTATTATATGCACGTTAGAAACATTGTACGAGTTACACAACTAAAGAGACTGCAGAAGCTACGCATAAAGAGAAAGAGAATAAGACTAATAAAGGTTTTGTAAAAGGTCTCGTGAGAGATTTATAAGGACAGTGCGGGGATAATATAGAATCTTCCAAGGAAAAATATGAAAGACCTAAATGATTAATTCCTCGAAACAGATAGAAAAAAAGGAACAATTTTGGACAAATTCAACCTATTTAAGGAATCAATTACGTATTATGTGTAAGATTGTATAAGATTGTATATGATATACTACCAATGATGAAAATTCATGAATATCACAGATATGGAATAAGCCGAAGTCAATAATTAATAATAATAAATAAATGAAAGATAAAAAAATTTTTTTACCAATAAAATTTTATTTATTAGTAACACGAGATCATAAAAGGAAAGGCACGCGACCAACCGGTTGTAGTATAACAATGAAATGCATGTAGCACGTTTTTTTTTATGTGGCTGTCCAATTGAATGACAAGCAATACTATAAATAGATAATTTAAAAATCAAAATGGACTATTCCGAACTACGGTATTTCGTAATCTCAATTAAAAATACAATGTAAACTTAACGCCACATAAATAAAAATTCTTTTTTTTTGAAACCAAAATCCGATTATTATATTATTTATAAAACATTACAATAGAAAAAAAAAGAATTTTTTATTTTGATTACGTATGCTTTATGAAATTTGAAATAATTGACAGGTTGTGACCTTATATGGATTAAGTGTTATAGAATACTGTTGATCTGATTACTCCGAAATCTTTTAAAAGCGTTTTTTTTAACCCAATAAAAAGGTAAATTTTCGTTACAATCGCTTTTTTTTCATTGTTCAGATTGTTATTCAAAAGTTGTTATTCAAAAGTTGATGTCAATATCGTTAATTAATTAATTAAAAAAAAAAAGATAGTTGTCATTATAATTGTAGCTGATATTTATGATATTTATAACCGTTGAACTGTTATAATTATTAATAATGATAACTCCCAGAGAGTGTGTATCGCTTATAATACCCGCTTTGGTCTTGATTTTTTTCTTATATTTTACTTTCGAGACAATAAATGATCCTTACCTAGACACATCAAAAAAAAAATCACTACATGGAAATTTTCTTCACATCACTGATATTCATCCAGACCCTCATTATGTAGCAAATTCTACCGTTAGGTCAAGATGTCACGGAGGTCATCCAAAAAAAAGAAAGAAAAAATCTCAAGAACTTTCTGGAGCTTGGGGTACTTCAGCTACTAAATGCGATACTCCTATGAGTTTGCTGGATGCAACGTTTAACTGGTTAGAAACCAATTGGAAAGATAAATTAGACTTTATTATATGGACAGGTGACAACTCTAGGTTTGTTTTAAAAATTTTTTATATTTTTAAAAAAAATCATGAATTATTTATTTATTTATTTAATTATTTATTAACGTTTTTTAATTTTTTTTTAATATTTTTTTAATATTTTTTAATATTTTGTAATAGGCATGATAACGATGATAACATACCACGAAGTGCTAAAGAAGTCTTTGAACTAAATAGAATGATTGCAACCAAATTCCTCGAAACATTTACCAATACTAAAGGTCTACCAAGAAAAAATAAGCCAAAATTTATACCTATCGTTCCTTCAATAGGAAATAATGATATTCATCCAAATAATATTCTTTTACCTGGACCAAATGATATTCTTTCAACACTTTATTCTATTTGGGAGCCTTTTATACCTGAAAGTCAACGTAAAACATTCCTTGAAGGAGGATACTTTTATACCGAAGTAATTCCTAAAAAACTTATAGTCGTATCATTAAATACGATGTACTTTTATAATACCAATACAGCAGTTAATGGATGTAAATCACCTGAACAACCAGGAACAGCTGAAATAAATTGGTTAAGAAATTTATTAAGGAAAGCAAGAAAAACTGGAATGAAAGTTTATTTAACTGGTCATGTTGCTCCAAGAAAAAAACAATATACGAGAACTTGTTATAAAGCATATCAAAAACTTTCAATAAAATATCATGACCTTATATTAGGACATTATTATGGTCATTCAAACATGGATCATTTCTTCTTTATTGGAGCTAAGAAGAGCTTGAGCAAATTTCGGAATGTAACTGATGAAAACGATGATTTTGATGATGATTATCCAGATTATTATATTGAAGATTCTATGGAAGATTATCCAGAAAATTATCCAGAGAATTATCCAGAAGATTATCCAGAAGATTCTACAGGAGAAAATTACGATGATGACAATTTTGTAAAAACGGCTATGAAAACGCCATCTGCTAAAATTGACAAATATTTGAAAAAACTTTATAATCATTATCGATCAGTTCCACCACTTACTAAAGGTGTCGGTAAAGAATATGCTGTCATTCATATAAATCCATCCGTAATTCCCGTATTTAATCCAGCATTAAGAATCTTTAAATATAATACGACTGAAGTTGAACATTCAAAGTCCGAATATGTCTATGACGATGATGATGATGATGATGATGATGATGACGAAAAAGTTGATAGTTCAAAAAAGAATAAACCACCAAAAAGTCATGATCCTAACGCACCTTCCCACATAAATACTTTCCTTACTCCATTAGGATACACACAATATTTCATAAATCTTACTCATAGCAACTTATTCCCAAATAGTGAACCAGTATACACAGTTGAGTATACAACTTGGGATGATTATCATATGAAAGATCTTACAGTGCCAAGCTGGATTAATTTGGCACGAAGAGTCACAGGACGTAAATTAAGAAATGAGTTATGGAAAAAAATTGAAAATAATTTAATGGTTGGTACAAGATCGTTGATAGAAAATGATGAAAATTTATATCAAGATGGTAAATCCAAAGGGCCCCAAGAATATATTTCCGAAATTGTTTTTTAAAAATATTGTTTTTTTTTTTTTTTTTTGAATATAGACGATATAATAATATATACGTATTATTATGCTATATATTAATATATACATATTATGTTATATATATCATTCAATCTTTTTTTTTTCTTTATTCTCTTTATAAGTTTAGTAGAAAATTATGTATTTCTACATATTCTACATATATATAGTTTTTTTTTTCTTTTGCATTTTTACCATATGAAAACAACACAAAAATTTTTTGAATCATTTTTTTTTTTTTACTTTTGCATTTTTCTAAGTCATTTTAATAAAATTCATGAAAGCACTACGTATTGCGCATACTGTACGTTGACATATAGTAGGTGTGTGCGTAATAATATTAAAAAAAAACAAAAAAATTTTAATAATAATAATAATAAAAGATACATATATATATGAATTTAAAATTCATACATAGACATTGAAGCGTTATAGTACTGTACTTAAACTTTATCATGCGAATGAATTAAAACACTTTTATTTTCTTGTATCACTAAATAATTTATAAATTCGCAGTAATTAAAGTAATTAAAGTGTGAAATACATGGCACTATACAATAGATGATAGAGTGATGCAAATACAGTACGTAGATACGTACGAATTAATTTCTGACCAAACTTTAATCTCCGATGCTACTTACGTACGTACGTACGTTCAACACATAACAGATAGTTTAACAGATAAAAGTTGTCGAAATAGACATCGCACGATTTTTTGAAACTAATCAAAAATCTGTAATGTAAGAAATTTTAATTTTTTTTCTTCGTCCGTGTTTGATCTATCTTACGTAATTCTCGTGGATAAATAATGGTCAGACAAAAGGCCGATCTCTATCAAAGTATCAAAGTATTAAAATTTGGTAAATTACACAACATAAACTTCTTTGTTTCTAATTCCTTTCTTTGCCATATTTTGGCCAATTGTCTGAATTGTTTGAAACGTTATACCTGATACTGTATTGGCACGTATGTACGTAAGTACGTACAGTACATACAGTACATACGTTGTACATACATACAAAGGATTTCCTAATAGTGACTAATAAAATTTCAAGGCGATTTTTTGTTATACTGATTTAGAATTAATTTCTTCGCTTGGGCAGGTACAACAAAGAATTTTTTCTTTTTTTTTTTTTTTTTTTTCTTTTGTGACAATGATAACATATACGTCAATTTCGGAAAAAATGGTACGTACATAACAACTAAAAATCTTTTAACAATGGTAATATTTCTTTTTTACGTATAAAATCTCTTTTATAATTATTTTCACCATTGATACTGTTTAAAACTGCTTATCATAAATCACCGTTTAAAACACATGTAAAAAAAAAAACAAAAAATTCTTTTACTAAAAATACATTCATCAATGATAACAAACACTAACAACTGTAATAAAATGTTTTGTTTTATTTCAAACTAACGAACTTAAACGTACCTGATGCATACAAAAAAAAAGGATTGTAAATACTATTTTTGGGACAAATCCTCTTAACAAAAGATAAAAGATCGAACGTATATCAAACAATAGCATAAACAATAGCACTTTTTTATTACTCGTGTTTTATTTGTATGTTTCGAATATTAAAAAAATTCTTTGCATGCCTTACTAGCTACTTTAATCTTTTTTGTTGAGCTTAAAACGAATCAGCATTTATACGTACGTATATATTTGAATAAAAAAGAGTCTGGTAATTGTATGCGATTTAATAATAATACAATATACAATGAATGAAAAAAAACGGTAATTTTTTTTTTTATTAATTTTTGATTTATATTTCTTCCAACTTAAAATGTACTCTGAAACTGATATGTACGTACAATGCGCAGTACATGCATAATTTTAATAATTTTGTCAAATTTTAAAATGATGATTAGTAAAATTATATATATATATATTTATACTAATGTATTTAACGCATTATTAAAAGCATTATTGACGTATTGTACATTCATTCATACCAGAAAAAGTATTATATATAATTCATGTGATTCCGAATTTATTATTTATGTGATACGACAAGTGATTCGAACAGTTTTATGTATGACCTTAATAAAAAAAAAACAAAGAAGTTTGAGTCTTTTGGAGTTTAATAAATGTTCATGATCTATAAATAATTTAACGAATAATTATCGATATGTTCGTACGTATTTGATAAATAATATAAATATATTAGTGAAACAAATCGCTGTGCAAAAGATTCTCCTTTTAACTAAGGAATTAAATGATAAAAAAACTGTTGTCTCATTTTTTTTTTTTTTTTTTTTAACGAGGCAACTTAAAACTGTATAGCGACAGAAAAAGTATATATATATATTAAAACAGACATTAAAAAAGAAAATTAAGACATTTAAAAAAAATTAAACCTTTAAAATAAAAAAAATTTTATTATCATAATATAACGTTTAGCTAAGAAAAAAAAAAACCTTTTGATCAAATACGTACAGAACTAACAATAATTAAAAATGGGTAATTGCGTTTCCTCTCCAAACCAAAGACCGAAAGATATTGGCATTGGTTCACAATCATTAAACCCAATTTCAAAAAAAAAATCAAATTTCTTTCATGATAACGATAATAATAACACAAGAAAATCTAAAACCTTTAAACGAAAGAAAGTTCATAAAGGTCTTATTGGACTTCCTTCAAACTTTCAGGTAACGATTCAATTTAATAAACATAATTAATGCGTTCTTTTTTTTTTTAACACACAATAAATTACTTATATTACTTAAATAGCATACTGGACATATCGGTATTTCTGAACTGCGTAGTGGAAAAGTTGATGTAAATTTTTTATCTGTTTTTTCTGTAAACCAATTATTAAATTATTTTAGTTTCAATTTTTTCTCATCAACTATATCAATTTTATCGTTATCGTTATTTAGCCTGAAAAAGTTAAATCTCAAATGGCTGAAGTTGCTGCAGCTTTACGTTTAGAAATTAATCCAATATCAGAATCTATTGATACTCAAACTCATCAAATACCAATATCGAAACAAGATCTAGATTCGTCTTCTTTTACATCAAATTCTCCTACTTCAAATTCTTCATCACAGTTTCATGTCAAGGTAAATAAAAAGGATCATGAGTTAAGATTATGAATTTATTGAATTATATTGTATTAAAAAAAAAATTTCTTTTTGTTTTTTAAAAAAGAGAAAACAAACGTCACCAACCATACCAGTATCACAAGAACAAGTTACCGTCACATCATCAATTTCATCACAAAATAAAATAGATCCTATGGCAGAAGTCGTTGCTGCTTTGAAAATGCCTGTTGATGGAAATTTAAATGATTTTATTATAAATAATTCAAATGAATTGAAGTACGTTTGAACATTTATTAATATTGATATTATTGTTCTTATTATAATTCTATATGAATTTATTATGCATATACGTTAAGTACGTACGTACGTACGTACTAAATTTTGAATTTTATAAAGTATTTCATATGCTGTATATATTCAATTTCACATATTCACAATTCATAAAAAAAAAAAATTGGGTGTGAATCACTTATTGTTTAACGTTCGATACGTTCTATACTAATGTCATTATTTTGTTTTTTTTTTCTGATACATGTTTATAATTTCAAAATCATCATCATTTGTTATGTACTTTTAAAATTATTTTAAATGATCATTGAGCTTTCATGTTATTAATAAATTTGCTTATACCTTTTTTGTATTCTTTACAATTTTAATTCCTTTGATTTGCATTTCATCATGATTCAGTATAATAAAAAAATAAAAAATAAAACTTTATATAATACATGAGATGAAAGCATTGTTTGTTTTGACACATTTGGTCAACGTTGCTGATTTATTAAAACAATAAAAATTTTAATACTTTATTATTGATTATCGTTTAGTTTACGCTTTTATACAGGCATCGAATATGATGTAATTGCTGTGGTATAATTAGAGGTAGTCCTTGTTTTACAAGTATCGGAAGAGGTAACCACTGCAGTAAATTTTAAATTCTTGATGACTGCGAATAGATTAAGAACATTTGTAATAATCGGCCTATATTTGTTGGTAACCCGAAAATATGTACGTACCAAGTTAAATGCTCGGATAATAATAATCCAAAAATCGAACCAATCAATCATTAATGGCATCATTTAAATAATAATAAAATGATACTGATTAGCGTTGATAAAAATGTGAAGTAGGTTCCTTTCTTTTTTATTATTATATTTTCTATTTTACACCATTTCATTCTTTATTTCGTTTTTTACGTTTGTAGTATACATATTGCATGCATCAAAAAACCCCCCGATTCATTAAACTCGATTTCATTTCAACAAATTAGTTTACCAAAATAACGTTTATAAAATAAATTAAATTAAATTAAAAAATTATAACACAAATAACATATGTGAATTAGTATATAGATCTTAATAGTAAAAAAAGAAATATCAAAGACCATGATGTAACTAACCTGTGCCCTTTCTGTTAAAGGCAGAAAACAATTTTCGGAAAGTATACATAATTATGTAATAAAGCCAAAAAATAAGAATCGATAGATCGAAAATTTCCATTAGTCAACGTAGTATGCACAGCACATACGTACGTAGATAGACGATTTGATGAAGGCGCACAAAAAAGACTTTCAAAAAACGATATTCATCCCATCATTCATTATTATCTCTCTTTTTATCTAATATGTATATCAAGAAATAATGAAATCCTCGCATTAATATAACTATTGAGCCCTATCTAATTGAATCATTTTTTACCTGACGCACGATAGGCAATGTGTAGCATTAAGCCGCAATGGTAAATAAGTGTTTATGTTATTGTTTGTGAACTTGTTTTCTTAGAAATCAATGTTGCTCTTTATACTCACATACTGAATGAAATGATATGTAGTCGCAACTGATTGATCATAATGTAATTAAACCAATCAGTATCGCTTATTTAAACAGACTGACTCACGTGATACATTGATCGAGAGGGAAAAAATCTGGACCCTAAAAAATTATGATCGGCGTTTTGATAATTCCATAACGATAATGTACGATAATTTATTACTGAAATTACCAAAATGCCGATCATAATTTTTTAGGGTCCAAATTTTACTTACTTTTTACTAAAAATCAAGCTGAAGAGATTAATTTTTGACCTGACAAGTTGATAGATAAATCTGAATAAGAGTTGACTATTTTTGAAGTAAAGTAGGAAAGACAGAAAAACTTAAGGAACTACTACTGTACTATGCAAATATGCCTCAAGAATATAAAAATGTTTTAATAAAAAGAATAAATAATAAAATAAAATAAAAATCTAAAATTAAGTTTCTTATGAAATCGCATTTTTTTTTTTTTTTTGAACACGCAAAACAAAAAAAAAAAAAAAAAAAAAAGCAATCACGCTATATAAATCATTCATATCTAACCCAATGTAATTACTAATTCTAATAGTCAAAGGTTTTTTGATCATCACATACCGAAATTTTCTGTTGGCTATGCAAGAAAAATACTTTAAGACTTTATCGGCAGCAAAATGTATTCAAATTACACAAATTCCATATGTTTCTTATCATTTTCAAACTCACCTTTTTAATCGATTTTAATCGCAATTACGAATCCTAACCAAATAAACAAATATCATTTGGCTAGTTTTTTATAGCGAGCCTTCAAATTTAATTAAAGAATAAAACTCTTGGAACACTCAATTTGGTATAGAATTTTGATAACAACATTTACTTTCACTTCGGTGTCTTTCGTAAATACATTCATTTATACCTTTCTTTTCCCCTTTTTACAAATTTTATGACAATAGCCAAAACCATGTTTCGACTTTTGCTAACGCGAACCTCTAGGTTTCGCCTTTTACCGTATTTTTAAATATTCTAGTGTTTTAGGATTGACTGGTGTGGTTAGCAATTGTTAAAATAAATTCGGCATGTCTTGTCTATAATTAAATGCTAGCCTTTCAATATTTTATTTTTAAAGGTCACCCTTATGCAAATTTGCTTGTTAAATTGGTTAGTAAATTAGTAAACTTCGATCATTTTTAGAATCAAAATTTATATTTTATCAAGTTAATAAATAAAAGACAACAAGACAGTGATTTTTTTTAAAATAAACCACAAAATCACAAATAATAAAAATAGTAAACTAAAGTTTGTTAAGTGAGAAGAAAATATTATCTCTGCAATACATAAAATGGATTAACTATTGTAAAAATTTTGAGAACAAAAGAACCTTTCTAGGTGTAAGTTACATAAATCACATATTTTATATAATTTAATTTAAATCTAAATTTGAAAATTTGTTCCCGATTTCTAGTATGCTCATCGGTTTACTAATATATTCTGAAAACTTTTTCGTATCATATGATATGCTAGTATACACGTCTTCTGAATGTATTTGTCTAGTAAGTTCTGGTTTTACCTTATCAGCTTCCAAAAATTGTTTCTTGATTTCATTATCATCTTGATCTATTTCATTTAACCAACGAGTGATTATTTCAATAATTTCAGTTGCAGTAGGTCGTTTATCAAAATCTTTATCCATACATTTAGTAGCTAATTTAATATAACAATCGGGTCCTAAATATTTAGGTCTCGATCCACCGATAATTCTTGACACCAGATCATCATTAAACGGAATTCCATCAAATGCTCTTTGTCCGGTCGAAATTTCAGTCATGATAACTCCAAGACTGTAAGTATCTGATGCTTGAGTATATGCTTGGCCCATTAAAACCTCGGGTGCTATATATGGCAGAATTCCACAAATTTTCCCTTCATTTACCTTTTTAGAAAGTCCAAGATCTGTAATATATGCGTTATTAAGATAATCTTGCAAAATATTTCCGCTGTGTAAATCTCTGTGAACGAGTTCCTGCGAATGAATCGATTCAAGATCCAAAACTATGCAATACAAGATATTCAATTTATCTTTCCATTCCAATTTAGATACTTGTACAAGATTTTGTCGTAAAGAATTTTTTGGTGCAAGCTGCATAACAATAATATAATCACCACGATCATTTCTTGATACTCCATTACAGTTCAAGAACGAAGGGTTTTTGTGACCAATTTCACAGTAATTCTTCAACTCCTGGATAAATTCTTGCTCATTTTTGTTTGAATCATGAATCACTTTAAGTGCAACACATTCCCATGCATTATTAATTCTATCGAGCCAAAGTGCCTCATATACAGTTGCGAACCCCCCTCTTCCCAGTTCCCGTCTAATTGTGAACTCATTATAATCAATCCAAGATAATTTAAATCTCTCATCGTCTAATATTTTCTTAAGTTCAGGATTAATATTATCAGGTGATTTATTAGTTTCCAAAAGACTTCTACATTTTCCGAACCAATAATTTGCTTTCTGAATATCTCTCTTTGTGCAGATACCGTTTCGATGCAATCGAGCAACATTAAACATTGATTCTTTAACACCCATATTAGCAGATTTTTCATAGTATTCGAATGCTTTATTAAAATCATGATCAACTCCACTCCCGTTTTCATAACGAAAACCAACACTACACATTCCATCAGCATTACCCAAATCAGCAGACTTTTTACAATATTCAAATGATTTCTTGTAATTTATTTCTACTCCGATTCCATAAAAATAACAAATACAAACAGCATGCATCGCATCCGAATTTCCAAACTCAGCAGCTTTCATATAATATTCAAATGCTTTATTAAAATTTTGATCAACTCCTATCCCATTATCATAACAAATACCAACATTATTCATCGCATTCGAATTTCCTAACTCGGCAGCTTTCATATAATATTCAAATGTTTTATTAAAATCTTGATCAACTCCTCTCCCATTTTTATAACAAATAGCAACATTATTCATCGCATCCGAATTTCCTAACTCAGCAGCTTTCATATAATATTCAAATGCTTTATTAAAATCTTGATCAACTCCTCTCCCGTTTTCATAAAAACGACCAAAATTGCACATTGCAAAAACATTATTTGAGTCAGCAGATCTCTTATAATATTCAAATGCTTTCTGGTAATTTATTTCTACACCAATTCCTTTATAATAACAAATACCAACACTATTCATCGCATCCGAATTTCCTAACTCAGCTGCTTTCAAATAATATTCAAAAGCCTTCTTTTCGTCTTTCGTAACTTCAATACCATCTTCATATTTGAGACCAAGTTCATAAAGTTGTTCAGAGTCCATTGTTTTTAAAGAAAAAAATTCATGCACTAAATAAATGTATATTTTAATTGTCCGGACGTTAGCGGAGGATATTTATGTTTAATCAAAGTGTTACAAAAAAGTTACAACGGTTTTAATTAGCTTATTGATTGACTTATATGGTTCATATCAAAAACGTAAATTTGAAAAATTTATCACGTCTATCCGCATGCATATTTGTATTTTAGTGTACTGTAACAAAAAATCCAAAATAGTTATGAAGTTACAGCCTGTTCATTAAGTTAATAATTGTCGCGGCTGAAGCTGGAATTAGTGACCTTGATTTAAGAATATAAACCCTACCAAAATCCACTTATACTCTTTTATCATTAAAACTACCACTAAACCCTGACCTAACCCTAAAAAAAGCCCCCTAACAAAAGGCCCAAAATTTTTTTGAAAATTTCATATTAAAATAATTAAAATTTCCAACAGAGGAATCGTCATAAAAAAATAAATCTACAATATAAACCTAAGATGGCGGATATCACTACTATATTTTTTTACAGATTCTCAGATATTTGATTTTAATGCTCTTAACTTTATTAAACAATATATTTAGCATTGATACATGTGACTAGAGAATTTCATAATGTCGAACATAGGACGTTTTTTTTAAAAAAAAACCTCTTTGGTATTCCATTGAGACAAACTGGCTGAAGTGAGCGAATATCTAAAAAATAAGATATTGTTAAAATTTTTGCGTTATAACTGCTAAAATATTTTGACATCATAAAGATACTTGAGCGAAATCTAAATTCATTAAATACAAATGCAGTAAGCCTATATAAAAACAATATCAATTGAATTAATTGATGAATACATGTCATAGTTGAATACGAAAAGTTCTACATGTGTAGAAAAGATATTTGCCTTTAATTTTCTTACTCTTTTATCATTTAACGTACATATATACTAGTGATTTAAATCGGTTGGTCTATAGTCGGCTAATCGACCCGAACCGAATAAATTTCGGGTGACCGGTTGAAGAAATTCCTAATCGGTTGGCAGGATTGATATAGTTTGAAGATAATTTAAGGAGGGAACAAGGCTCTGAAAAGTTCCGAAAAGAAAATTAATGAACATAAAAGACGAACAAGTCGAGGCAGACATTTGAGCAAAGCTCCAAGAATTTCCAAAGATAACGCAAAAAGTAGTTAATCTCAACCGATTGACAACCGGTTGAATAAAATAATTCGGTTCGGTTAACCGATTAAGGAAATTTTTCTCGGTTCAAATCACTAGATGTAACTAACCTGAGCCTTTTCGGTTAAAAGGCAGAAAATTATATTCAGGAAGTATACATAATTATGTAATAAAGCCAAAATATTAGAATCAATAAATCAAAAAATTACATTAGTCAACGTAGAATGTAGATGAAGGCGCACAAAAAAAGACTTTCAAAAAACGTTGAAGATCAAGGAACACAGGATAATCACATCACATGATTAAGTTTTCGGCCTACGTTAGGGTTAGTGTTAGGGTTAGGTGATAGGCAGGGGCACAGAAAATTTATTTCGATTTAAAGCAAAAATTTCGATCGATTTTTGTAAAAATTTCGATTTATTTCGATTTGACCAGCATTAAGAAAAAAACAACGATAATCCCGGCTGAAATTAAAATGGTGAAAATTATAAGCAAATCATTTTATATCACATGATATGAATTTATAGCAAAAATTTCGATTTTATATAATGAAAATTTGATTTCGAAATATTTCTGTGTCCGGCTAATTTGTTTGGTGCTAGTAAACAAATGACATAATTACATTATTTCATGTGATGTGATGATCACTGGGTTCCTTGTCCCAAAACGATACTGTATACATCATCCATCATTCTCTCTTTTTAGCCTTGCCATCTAATATGCATATGAAATCCTCGCATTAATATGATTATTGAGCCTTATCTAATTGAATATTTTTTTACCTGACGCAAGATAGACAATGCGTAGCATTAAGCGTTCGTCCGCAACTGATTGAACATAATGTAATTAAACCAATCAGTATCGCGGAATTATACTGACAGACTCATGTGATACATGATTACATGAGTGCTCGAAAGTAAAAATTTGGATCCTAAAAAATTATGATCGGCGCTTTGACAATACGATAATTTATTACTGAAATTACCAATTATCGTTGAAAAAGTGTGGCTAATTCGTCTTAAGTTGAAACTAACTAAATTCCAACACTACAATTACTATTATATTATCAAAAGACCCTAATAACTTCGATTTGGCAGGCGGAAAGAAGGCGTGGAGAGACTTGGTCTGAGTTTCGAGGCTCTTCGGGTCTTGCTGCGGCGAATTTGGCGGTTAAGTTGAGTATACCTTAGAATTATATTCCTACTATTGATTATTGTACTTGGGCCGGAGGATCTTTTCTTTAAGCTAAGGTTTGGTGGGTTCCAGGTTTCGATACAATTGTTAAGGTTCTTAACGATTGTCACGTGAGACATGTGTGATGTCACTGGAATTACAGCTGCGGCGATCGGTAACTTAATCTAAACTGAGATTCTTGTGTCACAGGTATCGTAGATCGGAGGCTTAATTTACTATTCCAGTTCTACGTCACGGGTAGTGATGTGCTATTTATATGATACCTGAAAAATTTTAGCATACAGTACGTACTGTACGTACCGTACGTATAGTTCTTTTTCTGGCATTTGATTGGCTGGAACAAGTGATCGGCAAAAATTTTAGCGTACAGTACGTACAGCAGTGATGGTAAATGACCTGGTCATTTACAAATTTTTCAAATGACCTCAAATGACCCCGAAATGACCGGTCATTATCGGTCATCTCAATTTTGGGTCATTTGGAAATGACTCGTGACCAAATGACCATGGTCATTTAGAAATAACGGGGTCATTTGAGGGTCATTTAGTCTATCGGTTTGAAATAGGTGGTATTTGTATACTCGAGCCCAAGCTCAATAAAAATTTTTATGCCCGACCCAACCCATTAATAGTAAATGATCCGGTCGTTTGATCGAGATTTAAATGACCCAAATCATCAAAACATGACAAGGTCATTATGCTTATTTACGTAGGTCATTTGCATATAAAATAATTTTATTGGTTGAATTGTTCATTAAAAAGTTATCAAACTTTATTTCATTCCTAATCGATATATACGTATTAAAGTCAAGTCAATTAATATTTATAAATTTACTTTTTAACTTTCGTATGAATGTAAAGCGCAGAAATGAATTAATAAAATTTCTTCGGTTTATATGAAAATTTCAGAATATATGCAATTTATTATTTCGGACAGCTTTATTTAAGATATAAATATTAATTACTTAGTAAAAAATTTGACTTTAATATATAGCTACGATTATCGATTATATTTTGTTTGGTGGCAAATTCTGATTGGCTAAATGGCAATAGAATATCAATTAACATATGTTAAATGACCTTCTAAGTCATTTGGGTCTCGAAATGACCCAATGACTAGTCATTTGTCATTTGGGTCATTTCAGGTCATTTACCATCACTGGTTAAAAGAGAACTTTACAAAAAAGTTAACAACAGAGGATACAGTATCTTTATTTGATATTAAATAAAACTCCCATGTTTTTTAATTAACGCAGTAATGTTATTTAATAAATCAAAAAAATTTATCACTATCAAAACAAATGAATTTCAATTTTGATCGATGTTTGGTGATTGACCGAATTAAAAACTCAACGAATGAAGTTTATTTCGATGCTCGAATAATTATTCACCGATTCCATTCTCTACTGTCGAAACGTGTAACGCAGCGAAACCTAATAAAGACATACGAAGCTATCTCACAGTTCTGTGATCTCCAAGCCATTCGGATTTAAATTAATGATAAATTCCTTTCTTTTTTAAATGACAGATTTAATTAAATAAATATATACTGATATATGGTTATGGATTTGGCACACAGAGATCATAGGACTGATACTTTTTTGCATATAGGTTAAGCTTCGTAAAAGTTAAAAATACGACATTTAATTTAATCAAAGTACACTTTTTTTGAATTTTGTTAATAAAACTTTTTTTGTTACTGTCCAAAACAGACGTATTGATATATTTTATTATAAAGATAAATAAACTTTTTGTGGAATCTTCATGAGGTTATGTACTAAATTATTTGCAACTATACCATATTATGAGTTTAGTATATACTCAAATGCGATTTTTTGTAGTATACACCACTTTACTCAATCATACACCACAACTATTCGTAATACAGAATATGAAAAGAACTTAATAAACCTTTTCTACCTTATACAAAACTAGCACTATATAATTACTTATTGATTAATCATCAAATTTACCATCTGTAAATGTTATTAGTTTTTGTTAAAAATAAGTTTATAAAATTGTAGCCAAAAATTAGTAATTAGTTAATTACCTTGATAAAACGAAGTAAAATACATTAACTGGCTTTTATAAAGTTCTTCAGAATATATTTGTTTATTTGTATTTTTTAATATCTTTTCTGATTCAGAAAGCTCCAATAAAAATTTATTATCGTTTTGCCATTTTATTAAAATTTCTTCAATTTTTACTGCCTTTGGACGTTTTTCTTGTTCCTTTTCCCAACATTCTTTCATTAAGTTTAAATAGCATTTTGGAGTATCTTCAACAATGTCCGGCCGTAAATTATTATTACATATATGTAATTGAAGTTGCTTATCAAATTTTTTATCGCAAAATACAGGCTTTCCAGATAAAATTTCCCACATAATTATGCCGAATGAGTAAATATCAGATGCTGCAGTATATGCTTTCCCGTTCAAAACTTCCGGATCCATATAGGGTAATATTCCATAAACTCTACCAGGTTCCATTTTTAATTCAATGTTGGCTGATATTGAAAGTCCTAAATCTGAAATATATGCACTATGTAATCTATCCTGTAAAATGTTACCACTATGTAAATCTCGATGAATGATATTTTTTGAATGAATTTCCTTAAGATCAGAAATAATGCAAAGTAAAAGCGTTAATTTATGTTCCCATTTCATTTGCGCTATATCGTAAAGATTTTTACGCAGAGAACCCATGAACGCATGTCTTATGACAAGTATGTAGTCTTCTGAAATATCATGTTTTGATATCCCATAACATTCTAAAAATGATGGGTTATTATGGCCAATGTCACAATACGCTTTCAACTATAATACCAAGATCGGTTAATAAATATTTAAATCATCATAAATCAATGGAAGATATTGAAATTACCTCTTTTATAAACTCTTCATGATGTTTTTTTGATCCATGTAGTAATTTAAGTGCAATAGGCCGAGTATATCTTTGATGCACGTTAAACCAATTAGCGTGATACACTGTCGCAAATCCGCCTTGCCCTATTTCCTTAATATCTCTAAATTCACTATAAGGAATCCAAAATAATGAATATTTATTTTCAAGTAGCAGTTTTTTTAATTCACCATCGATATCAGAATTTCCATGCAACCATTTACTTGTAGCTAAAATTGATTAGTTATTAATTTTTAAATCATCAATTTTTGATAAACAAAATATCTAAAATTACCTAATAATTTGCTTCTTTCTCTGTTTAATAAAGCAAATATATTGTTAACATGGAATCGTAAAAAAATTCTAATAGGAACTGTATATTTCGAATAAAAATAGTGTACTTACATTTGATACCAGTAATTTGCATTTTGCAGATTTCTTTTTACTCCAATTCCGTTTCGATAACAATTAGCTACTGCAGATATTCCAATAGCAAGTCCCATATCAGCTGATTTTTGATAATAAGTAAACATTTTATGTTCATCCTTTTCAACTCCAATCCCGTTTCGATAACATTGCCCAACCATATATACCCCCTCGTCAACGCCCATATCAGAAGCTATTTGATAATAAATGAATGCATTATTTTCATCCTTTTCGGTTCCGATTCCATAATGATAACAATAACCAACATTGAATATTCCATCAGCAATACCACTATCGGCTGATTTTTGATAATAAGTGAATGCCTTATGCGCATCCTTTTCAACTCCAATTCCTTTTTCATAACAAACACCAAGTGCATAAAATCCTTTAGCATTACCCGTATCAGCTGACTTTTGATAATAAATGAATGCTTTATTTTTATTCTTTTCAACTCCAATTCCGTAACGATAACAATTACCAACATCGTAGATTCCATTAATATCGCCCATATCTGCTGATTTTTGATAATAAATGAATGCCTTTTTATCATCCTTATTAACCCCGATTCCATGATGATAACATTTACCAACATTATATGTTCCATTAACATTTCCCATATCGGCAGACTTTTGATAATGAATGAATGCTTTATGTTCATTCTTTTCAACTCCAATTCCGTGACGATAACAATTACCAACCGCATATGTTCCGCGAGCATTACCCATATCAGCGTATTTTTGAAAATATTTAAATGCCATATATTCATCTCTTTCAACTCCAATTCCATTTAGATAACAAACACCAAGGTTATACATTCCTTCAGAAACACCCATCTCGGCGGATTTTTGATAATGAATGAATGCCTTATGTTCATCCTTTTCAACTCCAATTCCACTTTGATAAAAATATCCAACGTTGTATATTCCATTAGCATTGCCCATCTCTGCAGACTTTTGATAATAATCGAATGCCATATGATCATCCTTTTCAATACCAATTCCATTTTTATAGCAATTACCAACACTGTAAGCTCCACTAGCATCGCCCAAATCAGCAGATTTTTGATAATGGATGAATGCCTTATGTTCATCCTTTTCAATTCCAATTCCTTTTTCATAACAAGCACCAAGTGAAAATATTCCATTAGCATAACCAGCATTAGCGGATTTTTGAAAATAAATGAATGCCTCATGTTCATTCTTTTCAACCCCAATTCCGTGACAATAACAATAACCAACATTATTAATAGCACGAACATAACCCATATCGGCAGCTTTTTTATGGTAAGTGAATGCTTTATACTGATCTTTTTCAACGCCAATACCAATTTTGTAACAGTCTCCAACTGCAGCCATTCCACTAGCATCACCAATATCGGCGGATTTTTGATAATAAATGAATGCTTTATGTTCATTCTTCTCAACCCATTTACCGAAAAGATAGCAATCTGCAAGAATGATTTGAACTGTAGGATTGACTTGATCATTTAAACACCAATTAATAACGCTGTCTGGATTAAGTTTCTTTTTTGTTAGAAATTGATCCAATATGTCAGAAATTGCTTCGAAATTTTTGCTTTTCGATTTTTCTTCAGTATATAGATTGCACAATTCTTTAACGATTTCATTATAAAAATCTTGTGGCTTATCATTATCTAACAAGTTGTCAATTTTTTCTGGCTGTTCGGTATTTAAATTCTTTGACATTTTGGAAGTAAGAAAAAAATTTTACAAATTTTATGCGCCTAAAGGTGATTCAGCCGTAATAGTTTGGAAAAAAAAATTTTTAAGCTGAGATTGGTATTGTAAAACGTGAAACAGAAAATCTGGTTACCATAATTTTGTACAAAATTTTAAAATAGGAATGTATTACATTGGGACCGAGCTACCACACCAAAAATGGAATAATTAGTTTGGAATACGTAAGAACCACAATAAATCCGTAATAGTAATAGTGTTTTTAAGATGTATCATGTTGTGCTTCAGATCAGTTCATTAATAATAAATACCACTTTATCGTATGTTTGCCTTTCCTTTACATAGATAAGAATATTAAATTTTTTTGTATATTTCAATCAAAATACAATAAAATTACACCTTTTTGTATTTGATCGGTTAGAACTAACTTTTTACGTGCATGGCTCATAGTTTCAAACGCAATCTTTTTTGATGTTCACTAATCCTTTTTAGTAATGGTTTAATTCCCAATATGGTTTCATTGTATACTGCGCTTTTTACAAAATTGTTGTCCATTTGTATAAAATATTAACCACCTAGATCATTAAAAGAAGATACTTCAAGATTGATTATTGTGTTTGTGTCTGAAATAAAATATTTGCATATTCTTGAGATAATAATTTGAATAATATCAATTTGATAGGTTTTTTGATAAATGGTTAAATTTCCATTCGAGTTCCTGGAACTCGGTGGAAATATTAATAGCATTTATTAATAGATCCTTAGAGTCTTTTGGAGTATATGTTAATTTCACATGTAAATTATCATATCCATTATCTATAAAAATAAATGATTAAATAAAAAGAATATCATTTATTATTTAAAATCAAAAATTTTACCGTCATATGTGGAAAGATTAATCATAAGAAGATTCCAAGAAGTAAATGCTATGTTTATATGCACTAGCATTATATTATTCGAGAAGCATAAGTACGATTGGTCATGTGATTTGAAGAATGCCGGCACGCCAAAGGTGCCGGAAATAAATTCAATTAAAGGACTTTAAGTCTGCAGAATACATTGTGAGCAATTTGAACTGAGTAATTTGAGCTGAGTGATTTGAACTGAAACGATGATATGCTCCCGGGAAAATTAGCAAGTGAGATTGCGCCCAGGTATCATCGTAACAGTAGAATGAGTGAGAAGCAGCATCAGCCGGTGGTTTCCCGCCTTCTCGAACTGCTCGAAGCAGGACGGCTGTTAAACAGGAAAATGGCAGAATCAGGAGAGTGTTCCCATGTGTGTGGTGGGAAGGGTTGGGTCGAGAAAATGACGTTATAATGCTTGATTGTGTTGCAAGGGGAAAGAGACGAATGTTGGGAATTGATTTATTCATCGTTTCTTTTATATTGATTGAGATCGGTGGCTTTTGTTACGCAGCTGTGTTCGCATGAGAAATTGATATGGTCTGATGTCTCTTTCTGTTACGTAGCTGTGTTCTCATGACAATCGATATGGTCTGATGTCTTTTTTCAATTACGTAGTCGTGTTTGCATGAAAGCTGATGTGGTCTCTGTTCCCAACTTCCGTCATTGGGGCAGGGTTGTAGCACGTGACGTGTAACCCTGACCACTCTCCTTTGTCTTTTCGATCAGTTGACTTTTTGTCAACATGCATGGTAATACATTAAGCCCACCATTTGAGATACTAGGCTTCAGCGGAAAAACCTAGTTGGCTAGACTATTATTTTCGTGATGAAGACGAAAGGTAAATTTGTAGCTTGTCCATATGGTGTATAGTTGTTAGACGAAACCTTTTTCACATGATGACGAAAGACAAAACCTCTGACAAAAGTCGAAATCCCAAATTCTTCTGACCAAGGACGAAACCTTAAACGTAAAATGACGAAACTTTATGCTCAAAAGGATGAATTTCTAGCGCTCCCACTAAAAAAAAAAAATTTTTTCATTGAATTAACTTTTATAATTTATTCAGATATTAGTATCTGAAATTACATGTATGTCAGCAAAAATAAATCAGTTCATTTTTTCTGGACAACGCTAGGGTTGTTATAGACCAACTGAATAACCTTAATCAGAAAGCCATAGTACTCATGGAATAATGTAAATAACGAATTAAAACATACTGGCATAAAATAAATTTGTAAGAGCACAAAGTAAGCACCAAGCGATTCCTCACTAGAACTGATATGTAGTGCACTAGTTTATAAAATCCTCATCTTTAACTCCCTTTAAACAATTCAAGCGCCTATTATATAATAAAATTTTTTATTAAATAAGTGCATATCCTCTAAAAGACAATAATTTTCAAAACCACATATTCAGGGTCGAAAGTTGGATTTACTGTTTGAGACATTGCTGCTACTACAGATCCAATAGAGAAAAGCGTACGTGTAATGAAGTTTGTTCGTGATTGCATTAGTAGTATTGATGAATAAAATACACATATGACCAGAAACATGTTATTCCGTTTAATAGATCCCATAGTGCTTGATATAATATAATTTTATTGTTTGATTGTAACCCAATAATGTGGAATATAATCCTCCGCCTTTAAATGTAGAATTTGTTATCATATCAACATAGAGAATATTTAAAAGTATCTAATAGTATCATTTCAGTACGTTGTAATAAAGTGACACTATTATCACTAAAATAAAAAACACGAGTTGTGTATGTAAGCATGTGACTGACAGACATCAGATCACTACACTACATATTGTCTTAATTCTATTTCACTTCCACGCCCTTGATAAATAGGCACTCTATGATAATATAGAAATCTTTTCGAGGATCAATTTTAATAGCCATTACAAAACCATCTATGCAGTGATGGTAAATGACTTGAAATGACCAAATGACCCAAATGACAAATGACTAGTCATTGGGTCATTTCGAGACCCAAATGACTTAGAGGGTCATTTAACATATGTTAATTGATATTCTATTGCCCTTTAGCCAATCAGAATACAAAATTAAAATATAATCGATAATCGTAGTTATATAATAAAGTCGAAATTTTTACTAAGTTAATTAATATTTATATCTTAAATAAAGCTGTCCGAAATAATAAATTGCATATATTCTGAAATTTTCATGTTAATTCACTTCCGCACTTTACATTTATACGAAAGTTAAAAAGTTTTTCAATTTATAAATATTAATTGACTTTGACTTAATACTTATACAGTATATCTACGATTATCGATTAGGAATGTAATAAAGTTTGATAACTTTTTATATGAACAATTCGACCAATAAAATTATTTATATGCAAATGACCTACGTAAATGAGCTTACCCCGGACATTTCTAAATGATCATGGTCTTGGTAACGAGTCATTTCCAAATGACCCAAAATTGAGATGACCGATGATGACCGTCATTTCGGAGTCATTTGAGGTCATTTGAAAAATTTGCAAATAACCAGGTCATTTACCATCACTGATCTATGCAATGTTAACCAGATAGAAACAGAAAAGATGAACCAAATTTGACTTTACTATCGCGGTTTACAATTATAATCAGTTGTCAATACTACAACATTTGAAACTAATTATGCTTTTGACAAGTCTTAAATTTTTCTATTCTTATCTGTGAAAGTTGTATTATCAGAGTAATTACTAGCATGAGTGTATTTCACTAAAATGCATTGGTAAGATAATAGGCATATTTTGCATGTAGCTTTCAGAATCCAGTATATGACAAGCTTTACAATAATTGATCTATTGTATTTCCTCATTATCAAAATCTATTTTAATAACATTCCCATTTGTTTCAATAACTCTAGTAATAATCTCTGCTCAAGACATGTAGTATTATTCTGATTGATTCGAATAAGTACAGTGCCGTCTTGATAATGACTCATGTAACAGACAAGAGGTAAATGTCTAGTAAAATTTGATATTTATGTATAGATAAACTTAGAGTATTGATATTTTATGTTATTTTGCGCAAATTCCATCAGTAAGATAACCAACACAGATATAGTAATAACTATGAATAACAAATTATGAAATTCTGTAGATACTTCATTTCATAATCTTGTCTCCAACAGCCCTTTGTTGCTTTTATATTAAAACTCCAAAACTGCAATTAAAAAAAGGGTTGATATTTAGTATAGGTGGGAATATATAAATAGTTTAAGATTATTTAATATAAAAATAATTATTTGAACTAATCTAAACAGATTTGAGACTAGTTAGGGTTAGGGTGAGGGTCATAGTAT